>LBNU01031166.1:54376-117711 GCA_014162995.1 Artemisia annua | reverse complement strand
AACACAAACCAAACATTGCCTTGCACTCTTTTCCTTTTTCTTCCTTTGTCGACTAAACACCAACACCACACAAACCTTCTTCTTGTTCCCACATAACTCGACACCACTCCACCTTCTCTTTTCCTCCACCTTGCGTACAAGAAACCCCAAGACACAACATCAACATCTAGCCACCCTAATCTAAATCATTAAACAAGTATATGTTTCCAAACCCTTTTTCCTAACTCTATTAACCAAGGGGTCTTGTGCCTCTTAATCCCCAACCAAGGTTCACATGCACCCTCTTCACCCTTTGAATATTCGATTTAGTACAAGTCTTTTCCAAATCTCCTCTTGACCTAAGTTTAAATAATACAAAGTAATCATCATAGCCCTCTTGTGCTCTTACACACTCGACAAGACTAGACCTCAACCTCTTTGACAAGCTTGTCTCCACTCGATCGACACTACATGAAACGTGCACAACATGTTGCACATGTTAAACCTTCAAACTCATTCCTCACTTCCTATATATACCCTCGACTTAACCCCACCCTCACCACATTTTCACAAAACTCACAAACACTTACTTTCTTCTTGCTACTATCGAAAACTAAGAAGATTTTACAAGAGATATTTGGGTCAAGATAACATCATTTGGGTTAATATTTGTGAACGTGGGTTAGCATTCGATAAAGTTTTGCCAAGTTTTCTCGTTTTTCTCTTATCCTACGTCTCGTATCACGTGGATCTTCACCGCCACTAAGGTGTTGTAAGTCGTATCGCTCCCGTTTCATTATTTTTCCATTTATACTTTCGAATTCATGCATAACATGCACGACATTTTGCATTTAAAACACTAAATTTATAACTAACACAAATATCATAAACACCCTCGACACGCCTAGAAAGGCCTTTGTATTTTCATTTTTATACGTGTAACATATATGTATTTTTATATCACTCGATTCTTTGAACCGACCTAAAACGAGATAGCGAAACATGCAAGAATAATTAGATCAAACGCTACGTTTAACCAACCCAATCCTAGGCTTGCTCGACTGTTTTTCTAAAAATCTATAAAACCGAATTGGGCCCAAACTGGGCTAACGAGCCCAACTAATTTCTTAAAAGGATTTTCGGTATGAAATTAAAAAGATTTTCGAAATGTTTTTAATTTATAAAACTGACTTTTATAAAATGTTATAAGATAAAAATGATAACTTTTATAAGAATAAAAGTTACTTTTCAAAAACTAAGTTTTGGACTTAGTTTGCAAAGTAATTTCGTTAAGGGACTAAAGGTGTAAAACTGTGAAAACTTTCAGATAATAATGAAACTATGACGTTTTAAATAAACTTGAGGGTAGAAACTGTAAATAATCAAAACTTAAAGAATAAAGTGTAAAATAAATGTTTTGGACTAAAAATGTAATTACTTTTAACCTAAGGGTATAAATTGTAACTTTTGTAAAGTAAAGGGATAAAACTTAAAAATAATATTTTTACTTTAACCCTTTTTCATTTTTACATATATATAATATATATATTTACTTTTTAAAATAATTATATACACATATACTTTATATATATTATTAAACTCAAATAAATTTTACTACGAATAAAAATATTTAAAATAAATATTTTTATTGACGATATAACGACTCCGAATAATTAGACGATAAATGAAAACGTTATCGTGTCGAGAATATAAAAATAACTACGTTAAGTTATTTTGAATATTTTATATACAACGAGATCGATATCATCATACTTAATAAGTGAAACACGGCATTCATACATCGAATTTGAATCGCCGATAATAATACATATATCACATTAATTTCGGTCGTGAGTCGGGATCATTCATTGCTATTCGTAGCAAGTCACCGTTATTGTTTGGGTACTATCTGAGTCTTGTTGATTACTACCGAAGCTATTACCTCACAGGTGAGTTTATAGTCCCACCTTTCTAAATTGTATTAAAACCCCGTGGGGAGATACATGCGATAAATAGAACACAAGTATTTTTATGTATGTGATGAATTACCTGATATTGCCTAAGTTGACCCGTGCAACAAGTCCCTCATTTCACGAACCTTAATCACTTGCGAGTGAGCGCGAATATAGTTGGTAGATCTATCGGAATGGCAGCCCATCTCTACCAAGGTGATTACTTGGTAGGAGATGTGCTATATTTGATGAAACATAGAAATTTTGCACATTTCTATTCACCGAGGGCCCCTTTTGTCATTTGCATTCTTTGTAGTGTAAGTGATTGTTATTATCTTTTATGATATGGCGACGCGATGTTAAGGCTTGAGATTCGTGAGGCTTAGGAGCAATATTGTCACCCGATATATGTTTAAGTACATATATGTCACCATGTTAATCAACGCCAATCTACCTTGATTGTTTATTTCTAAAAATATTTGACTTGTTCGCATTATTTACAAATTAAACTACTATGGATTCACTCAAACTTTGTGTTGACGTTTTTAGCATGTTTATCTCAGGTAACTAAGCGGCATGATGGCACGGAGCTGGCTAAAAGGGCACACAGGACCTCCCTTTTCTATGGAATAATCATATCATTCTTTTTAAACTCACCACTCTTTTGTGAAACGTTCCATTCTTGGAAAATGTTTTGTAACTCTGAATATTTGAGTTTTCATTGAATGATATAAAACTTATCTTTTGAATTTTTTCTATGATTATGACTATGAACCTATGACATAATTACCCCGAATTAGACTTCCGCTGCTCATAAAATTTTCGGGGTGTTACAGATATAATCCAAGATACTGAAGGACATGCGCCGCATAAAGATCTAAGTTACGCCGCATCTGAAGACGGTGTACGAATATTCCAGAATATATTAATCTTGGACCCCACGCGAAGTTAAGTCAATGCGCCGCATCAACCCATTACATGCGCCACATCGAACCCTAAGACAGAAACTATAAATACTCCAAGACGTAGACGAATTTTGTGTGCAACATAACCCTAAGGAGCCGAGTTCAGTCAAAGAAGCAAAACAAGACACACCCCAAACGAAGATATTAGAGCTGTAAGAAGGTCCTGCATGT
Source organism: Artemisia annua (assembly GCA_014162995.1). Lineage (NCBI taxonomy): Eukaryota > Viridiplantae > Streptophyta > Magnoliopsida > Asterales > Asteraceae > Artemisia > Artemisia annua. Next base: position 114,644 of record LBNU01031166.1, on the reverse strand, counting down.
ATTTAATTCATTAAGNATATTTAAAATAAATATTTTTATTGACGATATAACGACTCCGAATAATTAGACGATAAATGAAAACGTTATCGTGTCGAGAATATAAAAATAACTACGTTAAGTTATTTTGAATATTTTATATACAACGAGATCGATATCATCATACTTAATAAGTGAAACACGGCATTCATACATCGAATTTGAATCGCCGATAATAATACATATATCACATTAATTTAGGTCGTGAGTCGGGATCATTCATTGCTATTCGTAGCAAGTCACCGTTATTGTTTGGGTACTATCTGAGTCTTGTTGATTACTACCGAAGCTATTACCTCACAGGTGAGTTTATAGTCCCACCTTTCTAAATTATATTAAAACCCCGTGGGGAGATACATGAGATAAATAGAACACAAGTATTTTTATGTATGTGATGAATTACCTGATATTGCCTAAGTTGACCTGTGCAACAAGTCCCTCATTTCACGAACCTTAATCACTTGCGAGTGAGCGCGAATATAGTTGGTAGATCTATCGGAATGGCAGCCCATCTCTACCAAGGTGATTACTTGATAGGAGATGTGCTATATTTGAGGAAACATAGAAATTTTGCACATCTCTATTCACCGAGGGCCCCTTTTGTCATTTGCATTCTTTGTAGTGTAAGTGATTGTTATTATCTTTTATGATATGGCGACGCGATGTTAAGGCTTGAGATTCGTGAGGCTTAGGAGCAATATTGTCACCCGATATATGTTTAAGTACATATATGTCACCATGTTAATCAACGCCAATCTACCTTGATTGTTTATTTCTAAAAATATTTGACTTGTGTTTGCATTATTTACAAATTAAACTACTATGGATTCACTCAAACTTTGTGTTGACGTTTTTAGCATGTTTATCTCAGGTAACTAAGCGGCATGATGGCACGGAGCTGGCTAAAAGGGCACACAGGACCTCCCTTTTCTATGGAATAATCATATCATTCTTTTCAAACTCACAACTCTTTTGTGAAACGTTCCATTCTTGGAAAATGTTTTGTAACTCTGAATATTTGAGTTTTCATTGAATGATATAAAACTTATCTTTTGAATTATTTCTATGATTATGACTATGAACCTATGACGTAATTACCCCGAATTAGACTTCCGCTGCTCATAAAATTTTCGGGGTGTTTCAGATACAATCCAAGATACTGAAGGACATGCGCCGCATAAAGATCTAAGTTACGCCGCATCTGAAGACGGTGTACGAATATTCCAGAATATATTAATCTTGGACCCCACGCGAAGTTAAGTCAATGCGCCGCCACATCGAACCCTAAGACAGAAACTATAAATACTCCAAGACCTAGACGAATTTTGTGTGCAACATAACCCTAAGGAGCCGAGTTCAGTCGAAGAAGCAAAACAACACACACCCCAAACGAAGATATTAGAGCTGTAAGAAGGTCCTGCATGTATTTAATTCATTAAGTAGTTTTGTTTTATTGTAATACTACACATTAATTCATTAGCATAGATGGGCATGTGTATGTGACTACGGAAAATCATACACACCTCTTAAAATTGCTTTTCCATCAATTAAAGTTTATATGATGATGTCTTTGGTGACTTATATTAGTGCATTGATAACCTCTGTGTCTAGCTGAGCACTGCTTGGGCTACCATACCCCTTCCTCGCCTATTTAATCTTACGTCTTTGGATAAATAGGATAGTCATAAGTAATCATTAAGGGTTTACCCGTCGATATAATGAGATCCAACGATAAAGATTTAACTAATATACACTTCATATAAAACTAGCAATAAAACAAGTGACAAGCTACTTAATTATCAGGACAGGTCTTCTTATAGTCTCTATTATCTATCTGTGTACGTGTATGATATTCGCTGATTCGTGCTCATTAGTTTAATTTACTGTTTAATAAAACTAATCTGTGCCAGTCTCTCAAGCTGAACCCCCCTTGCGTTAGATTAGGCTGTAAAACTAATTTATGATATTAAAATACTGATAAGGTTAACTAGATAAATCGTTCCACTCTTAGTGATCGACACTCTACTTACCATTATATTCATATTGACTGAGTACACTGCTCGTTAAGTGTGTTTGTTATTGATAAGTCAGCTAAATATAAATTTAAAACTTGAGTAGGCATTAACACTGCTAAACCGCAACGACACATCACGCGCATCAATTAGGTATGTCATATTGATGTAATTACATTTCGAGGTCAGGATTAAAGTGCTTCATCAAATTCACAAAGCATCTGGAAGTAAGTTGGCTGGAAAAGCGTTTGTTTTTAGTTGGTTTAGTGTCCACGTGATTAACGAAGAGCAATTATGTAGTGTGCTTAGTCTGTTTGATATTTTCTTTGTTGCAATTTTTAGTTCATTAGTGTGTTATCTTTATGTAGTTAGGGGTTAGGGAAGGTGCTTCAGAATTCTTTTCATCAATTATTGAGAAAATGCTCTTATCAATATAGTTAGGAGTTAGTTGCATGCTTAAACTTGTTTTCCATAATCAATGATCGATGAAAGAATTCTTAAGCTTTGTTTGGAGCATTTTACAATATGTTTTTATAAATCTTTTGGATAGTGTTTGCCGGACTATGATGATTTTGTCACCTGATGTGTCTTAATTTTGGCATGGCAGAATCTGGAAGGCATAAAAAGCAACAAGGTTTTGTATCCAATACAATTGCTGAGCCAAGGTATAAATATTTTCCTTTTTCTTTTTTCTTTTTTTGTATTTAGGCTATCTAAGGAATGTCAATTGGACATGCTAATGTTTGCGTGTGAAGGATGGGAAGAATTGATATGGAGGCTATCTGTGATGTGCGCATGGAGAAGTTTTGTTAAGAAAAGGTTTTTGGTTGACCTTCTTTTTACAAAAAATGCTCCTTGCATACATCATAGAAGGCCTTCATATCAATTCTCCCATTCTCCTCAACTCAATATTATTCTATCCACTCGAAATATCGTGAATAGCCTGAATACCAAGATCAACTTCACAGAAAAAAGTTTCTTGATTGGAGGAGTACTGTGAAAGGGGGACATGATATTTGAATAGTTAGAGCATGTGAGTGGACCTGCTTCAACAACCTAGGTATTTCAAAATAAATTCATTTACTACTCTTTTGTTCATTATGTAGCTGTCTTCCATTTATGTTTCAAATAATGTTTTGAAAAATGTCTATTTGATTATTTATTTTTGTTTGCTATTTATCTTTACCTTAATTGCGCATATACACGTTTGATAGTTCTTCAAGATATAGTTGATAACTTTCTTCAATGTGAGTTTTGGATTGTTTAGATATCTAATCAGTTGTGTCCTGTTGATTCAGATATGACAGTTTAAACTGACAGTATATTAAATTAGGGGTGAAAACGAGCCAATCCAAGCCCGAGCGTGCCAGAGCTTGAGCTTGGCTCGTTTACATATATAAAGCTCGAGCTCAGGCTCGAGCTCGTTTCGAGCCTTATATTTTGAGCTCGAGCTCGGCTCGTGAAAATTTTCACAAGCTCGAGCTCGGGCTCGGGCTCGACTAATTTATATGAAGTTTTAAAGAAATCAAAGTTCAAATAGAGCTCGGCTCGTTAATTACATAAGGCTCGAGCTCGTTTACTACTTTTAAGCTCGTTTATACGTATAGACAATATATATACGTATATATTTATAGGGGTCGATTAGGCTCGCGAGCCTACTCGAGCTTTCTGTATAGAGCTCGGGCTTGAGCTCGATTATTAAATGAGCTCAAACTTAGGCTCGAGCTCGGGCTCGAGCTCGTTTAGGCTCGGCTCGTTCGAGCTTTTTACCGATCCGATCCCGAGCTTTTCACGAGCGGCTCGGCTCGTTTCCACCCCTATATTAAATTTTTATTTGTAACAGAAAGTTGTAGACCTCTAAAGCAGAATACGTCCTCCGTAGATCAACAATATATTGCCACGATAAGTATTAAAAGAGGTGACAGCAATGATGATAATGCTAAATTGTTTATTTTTTTATACGAGAATGACAACATCTATTTTTTTTTACAGTTGTATAGATTCATATGATTAAAAAGCCAATATCATTGATAAAATGCGCTTACCTAAAGAAAGATGGGAAACAAAAGATAATGTAATGAAAGTGATTTCGTGCAAATTTTTTCGCCATATCCTCTTGTGTTTTTCACCTTTCTGTAACTAAGTTGGTTTTTCATTGGTTCTGGCTTTTTGATAATTTGAAACTTAACTATTCTTGAAGACCGAACTCACTCCTTTTTTCTTTTCAAAACTAAACTACGTTTATCATTATCATCATCGCTGTCATCCCTTTTAATACGGTCAAGCATTGTGATGTGAAGAACGCCGCTGATGTATTTCATTCATCTTTCAATCACAATTGGTGCACTTTCATGTTCGCTCAAAGTGTTATGTCTGTTTAATGGTTATCTCTGATTGGCTAACGGATGCTATTTTGATTTCTTTTTTGGTCGGTGTGCAATTCTTGAATTTATGGATATGTGTTTGTAATTGTTTTATACTATCACGGTTTGTTCCATCTACTACTTGTTTTTTTATAATCAAGATTAACCGTATGTTTATAATTGTTAGATAAAAAAAAAATTACTCTTTGTATACAAACACTTCGCCGCAACGCGTGCTTTCCATGTGTATTCTAAAGGTGGCGAACCTAACTAATTCATCCGGAGATTATTTCCATCTTAGGGAAAACAACAATAACAATAATGATCAACAAACAGAACAAGGAGGAAGAGCTCAAACACTATCATATTTACTAGAGAACATGGTCTCATTATAATATAGTTACTCGTGGGAGATGTCTGCTATAGTGACGTGACTTCTTTAACTCATCTTCTTCGAATTTGGGTTCATTAGCTAGACATAAAAGTGTCTGTGATCAACTCGAGACTACTACGGTCAATCAACTACATCCAAGTTATATTAATCAAGGTCCTTAGGCTGAACGCAGTAAGCTCAGTCGAGTATCGGTCGACCTTCAAACGAGTCGGTCGCCATTGCTGTCGGCTATCGGTCGGCAGTCGGTCGCCATTTCCCCCCCTTTTTGGTCGTGCAGACGTTGGACATATTAACACACATACAAACAAAAATCCCACTTCCCAATTTATTTCTATTAAATTTTAAAACTTTATATTTTACACTAGAAAAGAAAAAAAATGAAGATCGCCACTGCTAAGAGTCGCATGTAGATCGCCGGAAAAAGACATTTGATGTTAGGGATGAAGCTAGGGGGTTCCCGCAGGTGCCTGGGAACCCATGGATTTTTCGATGTAGTGTTAATTTTTGGAAAAAATACCGATTTTTACTAAATGCATCTTAAATGCACCCGGTCATTTGAAATGAGTTTCCAAAATTACGGTTCAAAAGATTTTGTGCACCAGGTCGTCCCTATTTGATGCGGCGGGAAAAATAAAGTTCGCTGAGGTCATTACTGTCTCCAGCCTTATACTTTCATGCATCGTATAATACGGATGAATTGGTCATCATGATCAAGAAGAACAAGGGTGTGGGATTAGACAAGGTTGGTGTGCATGGGGTTATGATTTTATAACAATAATCTGTTTCCAGTCAATCATTAATCGGTAATAAAGGGTGTGGGGAATTCGTTTGGAAATACATCGTATTACATTTTCAATGGTCCATCAGAATTTATTACTTTAGTCAGAAGATTGGTTATGAATTTAAGTTGGAATAAAAAAAGCGACATCCTATTTTTATTATCTTATTCGTCCATCAGAATTTTACAATTCCATTTACAAAGCTTTTAACTTTTTTTATAATGGCACTACTAATCTGATTTTGTGGTGTGCTCACCACTCATCACTTTGAGTGGTGTGCATATCACCACCCTTCTATAATAACCAATGTTTGATATAGTAGACATGGATTATGAATTAAAACTCACAAGTGACACTAACGTGGCGAACCATTAAAATGCACAGTCACATAAACTTTGTTAGCTTTTGAAATTAGGCATAGTTTATATAAATAATAAATTTTCAGATACTATTTTTGAAACTTTAATGAGTAAGACACTAAATATTTACCATCAGTTATAAAAACAAGGATTTGGAAGTCCATGCGTTGCTGCATGAACATTGTGTCAAAGCTTAAGATTTCATGTTGCTGTGGAAAGCTTAAGGTCCACTAGTATATACGTATTATACTTGTGTTAATTATTTGCATCCGTTGTCCTTATTTCGTTGGAAACTTAACTAAACTATTATTCTGATATTCAATACATAATATCATACTATTTGTAAATAAACTGTAAGATTTGGGGTGTTACACTATAGCAGGCAAAATTCATTACTCGTTAAGTCGTTATAGTTTAATAAACTAGACTAGTGGCTGGCTAAGCTTGAGATGACTGGGTGGACATAGTTTATATCATTAATATACACTAAAATTTGTAATATCTTTACATTTGCTAAACCGTGAAATATAGCAAATATTAAACGACACGTGGATTATGGAGTGTTTGTTCTGTGCATGATTCATTTATTGTTTCTGAAAGAAAAGATATGATATTTGGAGATGTTAGAAAGTACTGTTTGTGTGGTCCTTTAGGCTTTAGCAAGTGAAGATGCAAGCCACTCACTTGTGTATGTATACATTGTCAATAATCGTTCCCTTTTCATTGAAGTGTATACCCCCATATTGAAACCAAGAAAAATATGTGACGTTCAGGTTATCCTTTGCTATCTTTAGTTCTTGGGTAAACATAGTTTGACCAATAAATATACTTTTTCCCAAGAATTACGAACATTAGTTCTTGTTTTTGCAGCTCATGCTTAACTTATGCTTTCATTGACGGTATAGGCATGTTTTGGGAGGAGTTAGATCGAGTCCAAACAATGAGCATCTTGTCACGGGGTCTAAAAAGGGTCGAGTTTCTTGGATTTGAGATTAATAAGTGGAGACTAGATATAGCCAAGTTACTGCTAGGACAGGGAAATGCATTGGAGAAAATGGTTTTCAGCTGGTGTGATGCTGCACCCTAGATGGCGAAAGTGGACTACCATGAAAAGTCAATGGAAACTATGAATGAAGTAAAAAATTTTACAAGACTTCTTCAAGTATCAAACTGGTTACTCTTCTAAAAAAATGATGGTATGTGTTACCATTATACCATAGTTTCCGTAGTTTTTGTGGAAATTTCTGGCTACACATATTTTGGGGTAACTCCAGATTTCCGTAGTTTTTGTGGAAATTTCTGTATTTTCTTTTACATAAGATTGTAATGGTTGTGGTATGTCTTACTCTAGGAGTCTAGGATATGATCATTATCATTTGAAGAGAATGAGATAGACGGTTAAGCACCTCTTTATCTTAATTTTTGTTAAGACCCACATCTTAAATTTTAAATGATTTATTTTACTATCTTATAATGGAGATTACACCCCCTCTCTTGTTAAATTTTTAAAATTTTCTAAAGTAGATTTTAAGCACATACACCTATTAAAACATTATGTACAATTAATTAGTGCAAAAATACATACATAATCGGTCAACAAATACCATTAATATACTTTCTAAAACACCCCTTAAGTGCGAAATACAAATTACTAAGCCTATTGTACAAACTATGTATCATAGTATTATTGTTATATGAAATAGTATGCTATTGCTTAAAGATATACATCAAAACAATCTCTTTTACTATAATGTTATTGTCCCGATAAATATATATTAACAAAATATTGTTCACCAAATGTATCAATCACATTGTTGGGAACACGTCTAAAGTGTTGGTCATAGTTTATATAATAGGTTGCTATGTTAATTAGGCATTTATGTTTGTTAGATAGGCCGGCCCTTGTAGAAGGCCCATGGTACGTGTCTTTTACTTTACTAGAAACACAAGGATGATGCCCTAGCATCGTTGTCCTATAAATACTTCATGTAAACCCTCCTTGGATGTTGTTGTTTCTTTTGTTAATTCAAGGTTATTATTATTCATACAAGAGTTCCTTCGACTTTCTCTCTATTTACTTTTTCTCTCTAGAATTATATGGTTATGTGTTATGAAATGGTGACATAACACACATGATACCCGCCGCCAATATTCACGGATACCGTCTAGTATAATAGCATAGATATAGACCAGAGCTCTTAAAAATTAATGAGATAATGACACTGATCATTTTATCGACATCATAAGTGACATGCATATATTATGGTTTCTTTTAAGTTTTGTATGGTATTATCGAGCGTTGCAGTGATGTGTTAAGTATAATTTTATATAATGAATAAGCTTTGTAGATCGAATTATTTTTGTGTATAATCATTTGAGGGTAAACGCAAAAGCCTAGTAGTCCGAATTAAACATAATTACTTAGACCCGATCGAATTATTTTTGTGTATAATCATTTGAGGTAAACACAAAAACATAGTTGTCTTAGTTAAAACATAATTACTTAAACCCTATAAAACAAATTACTTTTAAGAATTCTTTAGTGTTTTTATTTGATTCGCATTATTTATATCCTAAATTATACTCAAGTATGTAAGCTCTCGTTTACAATAACATTTGGAAGGAATCAATTAGATCAAATACAGCTTGCTTTTTTAATTGCTTTAGTTATTCGATTTTTCCAAAAGAAGTTAAAAAAAAATTAAAAATAAAATAATAATAATAATAATAATAATAATAATAATAATAATAATAATAATAATAATAATAATAATTGTTGGTCCCTTTCACTTGGTTAATAGTTAAATACAAAGTTAATCTAACCAAGTTCCATTGAATAATGATGCAATGATTAATAACTTAATAATAAAACGTAAAAGATAAGAAACAATATTTTTCAACGTTTAACTTTTTATTAGAAATTAATCAAAAGAATTATACCCAAGTGTTTGCGGAATAAACACTTGAGATTGAAATGACAAGTATGGTGTGTTACTCCTTACTAAACTTAAGCTATGCTTAAGTAGCAACAAAAGACCCACTAAGCTATCTTAGGGATGGTTGCTATTTGGAGAGAGTAAAGGTTTTTAGTTGGGCTAATTACTAATACGGCCAAGTTGCCCAAGGTTTTGGGATTTTTGACCTTAAAAAAAATTCTGCCTTTAGCCTTGGTTGCCCGGGCAACCAAAAATCGACCAACCGCATGACGCCACCTGTCGGACAAAAGCACCATTGCTACAGTGGTACGATGTATTTCGGTTGTATTGTATTTTGGGCAACTAAATTTTTTTGGGCAACAAATACATGGGCAACTGGCTAATTTGGTCATTTCACTTCGATTAAATTAAACTAGTTTTTCGGTACGATTCAAAGCCATCAAGGTCGAAACGAAATACCCACACCTTCTTCGCCAAAGGTAAAACCAATAAACAGTGCAAATTCCTCTGTTTTTTTGCACTCCGAGATGACGATTATGTTGTACAATTGTAAAATCGCTGTTCGATCTAAATAAAGTATCTTACGGATATCAAACGCATTTTGTCTGAGAATGAACAGCGGGAAAGGTTGTTTAGGGACACAGTCTTTGGGCCATGGTTGGATATTCGGTATTCGGATAATGAGTCCCATCTTATGCATTTTGTTTTGCAACATCAGGTAAAAGTTTCTAAAATATCGTCTGATTCTCCACCACTCAAATTCAAAATTGGGCAAAATTCGTTAGAGTTTGGGCGGAAAGAATTTTGTTTGATAACAAGGTTTCGATTGGGTAAATTGTGTATCAAGAAAGACGATGACTGTACAAATACATTTCGTGAGCGTGTATTCCCCGGAAAAATTAAAGCCGGTATAGATTCTGTATATGCGCGTGATTGTTTGCAACTTGTTAACAATGAGAATAGGATGTTAGCTGTTTCCGATCATGATGTCGTTAGGTTGTGTCTTTTGATACTTGCTATGTTGGTGTTTATGGGTACTGAAGACAGGAATTGTAGTATCCCTAAGCATATACTGGATTTGGTGGAGGACTTTGTGCTTGGAATGTATTTCCCTGGGGTGAATACATGTGGGAAAAGTTTTATCAAAGGACAGTGAATGTTGTTGACAGGCATAGAGCAAGCCATTTGGCCAAGTTGAAAGAAAACCCAAAGTTCAGTGCAACCTAGAACCTATACGGTTTTGCTTGGGCTTTCCAGGTATGCCACATTTACTAGTGTGTAAGTTAGTTCACCACTATGCAACATACTTATTCTCTGCTATGTGTTAGGGTATTTCTAAAGGATATCTACCGACTAAATTAAACTATTTATTGTACCTGTATTTAGTCTGCATTCTCCGTAATTGCTATTGTTGTATACATTACCGTGTAGTGATACCAGTAGTATTTTATTTCGACAATTTTTTGTTTATCTTTATTAAATTTGTTAATTTATGTATCTTCTAATATATATATACGTTAATTCATAGTTGTTAACATCACTATAACCGGGTTGTTGAAACGAAACATAATATGTATTCCAATTTATACTGCATACATTAACATCAAATAATACACTACCACAAATTACAGATATGAATTTTGGAGACTTTTCCAAACAGCATCATTTGGTGGGTCAAAGTTTCGGAGGTAATTCCACGTGGTATTGCTTGGTCTAAAAAAAAAAAAAAAAAAAAAAAAAAAAAAAAAAAAAAAAAAAAAAAAAAAAAAAAAAAAAAAAAATCAAACCGAAAAAGACCTTTTGGACCGGTAAGAAGGAGAACTTTAACAAAGTCAACTTTATGAAGATAATTATTGAAAATTTATTAACTCAAATAGTATTTCCTGTTGTTAGGATCCTATTCCGAATCTCGAACTTTATCCAACAAATGCCGAATTGTGTCAACCGTGGTATAGAGCTAGCATCCCGTTTATAACGGGTTTGGCTGATGAGCAACCACCTGTTAGCGAAGATCATCATGAACAACTTGAAAACGAATTTCATCATGAACAAGCTGATATCCAAGATCATCATGAACAACCTGATATCAAAGATGATCAGCAACATTTTATATCGAAGATGATCAGCAACATCCTGATAGGGAAGATGATCAGCAACATCCTGATACCGAACATGCTCAGCAACAAACTGATATTGCAGATGATAGGCAACAACATGATATCGCACTGGATCACCGACTGCCACCATACTTTGGGTATTTAGATAAACATTATGGCAGTAACCTAAGTCGTGCCCAATCAGCTAAAGCCCGAATAAAAGCTAATGTTTCACATACGACGCTTTTAGGCGAGTTACTTAGTATGAGGAGCGATATAGAATTGATAAGTAATCACATTTCTTCTGTCCCAATAGAAGACATGTGTGACCTTTTTGAGGAAGTGAAAAGGAAATTTGAAAAGTTAGTGCCATCGTTTAATGTTCCAGCCGAGCCTGCTATGAACCCTGATTTACAAATGGTTTGTACTTACGTTTTTATGTATTTTTAGGCAACTTGCTATGAAGCTCATTTAGTGGCTACTGTTTACCCTTATTTTATTTTCTGTCATCTATAGGGGTCGTCAACAAATTTTGCAGCTGATGATCATGTTAATGTTGATTCTGATCCAGGCAAAACAGATAACCCTTACATTCAGGTTATCAACACACAGATTGCAGTTGCAGTCAATTTCAACCACGAGTCAAATATGGTTTGTACTAACCTATTATGTTTTAGTAACTACGTCTATACGAACTTAGTTTCCTCGTTATTGCTTCTAAGCTTATTTTAATTTCTGTCGTCTATATGGGTCGTCGAGCAACTGTGAAGCTGATCATCATGTTCGTGTTGATTCAGATCAAGGCAGAACAGATAAGCATGAGATTCAGGTTATCAACACACATGTTGCAGATGAGTGTAATGTCAACCACAATTCACATATGGTTTGTACTTACCTACTATGTTTAGTAATTACGTTTATTAAACGAATGTAATTTCCTCGTTAACGATTATATCATTTATGTTCATATATAGGCCTCGTCATCAGACTGTCAAGCTGATCATCACGTTCATGTTAATTCCGATCACGGCAAAACTGATGACCCTAACATTAGCCTTACCAACACACAGATTCCAGTCTTGTCTGATGTCAACGCTGACTTTCACATGGTTTGTACTCACCTTACTTATTTTTTTATTAGGTAAGTTTATAAGAACGCCATTTTTCTTTTTAATATTTACGCTTAAACTTCAGGCCTCATCATCATGTTTTGAAGCTGATCGGCTATATGTTTTGATGTTCATCACGATGTAACGTTCAAAGATGTTCCTTGATGACGTATAGTCCGCACTCGGGTCACGAACCCGACCAATGGACATTACTAATGCCCAAGCCCATCACGCGTGGGCTATCATAATAATGATTTGGGCTATTATAATAACGATTTGGGCTTACGAAAGCCCAAACTCAAATATATTATTTATGGTCTTGATAATGATCTTCTATTTATGGGATAAAGATCAATATACTATATAAGGCGAGATACGCCAAAGAGTAAGGAACACGAAACCAACAAGGATTTCGTGCCTATATAAAGAATATCACGGCTCTCATTGAGGTATCATCTAAAACCTTAACTCTTAACTATAACCCTAAAAACCAATTACTTACTCTCACGCCGTAGGATAATCGTGGGAGACAATCCCACGATAAGCCTAATGGTGTTGTTTGCTTTCTTAGTGCGCAGGTCCCAAGCATTAAGATCCAATTGATACGAGAAAAGCAACCCAAACAAGGAACGTCTAACTTTTATATCAACAAGTGGCGCCATCCGTGAGACCCTACACTAAGAACTCCACTAAGAACTAGAATGACGAAGCACGGAAACGTAAACCAGCGGACTCCGTAGATGAAGAAAACACATGGTGACCCACAGGGGAAGAAGCACTCAAGCGATTCAACCTCTAAGCAGGCCTCTGGGACAACCAGTGTGCCCAGGCACCAAGGATCAGGCCCAGATCTGATCTTTCCAATAGTAGAACTACCTACAGGGACTACCCAGACCACTACGACAACAGCTAGCGCGGAAGATCTACAGCGCACTCTTTTCACGACTCCCCATCAAACGGTGCCCGACCCTACTGAGCCACCATATGCACCTAATCGAGATAGGGGTCCTGATGTGGAAACAGATATCCTCGCGCTAGAAGGAGTCGCGCCTGAACTAGCGCCAAGTTATTTTGTGTCTCAAAACTACAAAACCTTGGCAGCCCTTATGCAAGAGGAAACGAAAAGAAGGTCAAGTCAGAGCCTGCAAGCCCGGCTCAACTTTGTCCCTGAGTATGAAACATCCTCACCGCGCCACCGAAAGGAGAGGCGCGAGAAGGACGATCATGCTCAGCATGATGTTGTGCGTGACCTTCCTGATGGTGATTTTGGTGTTGATGATGTTGTTGATTCACATCGTATGGAAGTTGAGAATCAAGCTGTTTCAATGGTTTGTATGTTAACAATTTTAATATATGCTGTTTCTTAATCTTCCATACTCTCTTTGGTTGTTGTTGCTGTCCTACTCCAACCAGCACCATTCACTGCATCCACCCCCTACAGTATCATATATTTGTACTGTCAAAGAGACATACAAGGAGCGGTGACTTTGTACTACTAACTTTGTACTGCTAACTTTGTACTGCTGAAAAGATAACTACACCACCAGTACTAACTAACTGGTACTGTTACAAGGAAGTATCTAGTAACTATATTACTGAGTATATCATTGGTTGTCTTGATTCTGGTTTACTTTTGTTTTAAATATTTACACATTTAATGCACATTCTATTTTTTTCGTGCGCTGCTGTGTGTTTGCATATTTCCAATCGATTGCGTTGGGGATTTGCAACATGAATGGTACGCTAACTTTGTACTGCTGAAAAGATAACTACACCACCAGTACTGACTAACTGGTACTGTTACAAGGAAGTATCTAGTAACTATATTACTGAGTATATCATTGGTTGTCTTGATCCTGATTTACTTTTGTTTTAAAAATTTACACATTTAATGCACATTCTATTTTTTTGTGCGCTGCTTGTGTTTGCATATTTCCAATCGATTGCGCATCAATGTTAACACTCACATTATTTCCTCGCCATGCACATTTTTGTTTGTTACTATAATCAAACGACTGTTTGAAATATTTGTTATTTTTGAACTACAGCCCACCAGTACACCGTGTGTAGCTGATGATGTTGTTATAGCCAGTGATGCAACCCATCACATGGGAATTGACGATGAAGTCAGCCAAATACACTATGACGAATCTCAGATTGGTTCGTTGGATGTTCTTGTACGTGCAATAGCGGTAACCCCTCACTTCCTTGAACTTGATGAACACCAACTTGCTACTAAAGTAGGACCTACTATTGAACCGTGTCTTGAACCATCTACATCAATCGCGAATGTATGTCATTTTTATTGTATACCATCCAAGTATACACTCTTTTGAGTTTCACTCATGATGTTTATATGTTTATTGTATGTATTAGGAATGTGACTTCACTGATGAGTTCACGAGATACCTAAATGCTGATATGGACTTCCCGCCAAGAGTATCTTTAGATGCAATCTCGTTTGATAATGAACACGGGCATGCTGTTGAGAATGATGTTGGGACGGCAGAAATTTTTGGTTACGATGCTGATTGCGTGCATAACCAAGAAACATCACATATGCATATGGATGATGCGGTACATGGTTTAGTTTACTATCAACATACAATTCACCAGCATTTATTTGTATGTCTTTTACTTGTTCTAAACAAACATTGCATGACATGCAGAATCATGATACAACACCAACGTAGCAGATAGTGTCCGAGCCAATCATTTTCAAATGTGTCGGCGAGAATGACATACCTTGTTTGGATTCTGTTTTTTCAGACAGGAAAAAGAAGAAAACGAAAAAATGGAAGACGGCAGACTCTGATTCTGTTGATCTTAAATTGAAAAGGAAGAAGTCTAAAAAAATGGTCATTAAGAAAAACCTTTTAAAACGGATTAAATCAAGGCAGGCGGATTTTTGTAGCTCTATGAATTCAAATCACGTCCAACCAGATGCAGGTACAGCTAAACCCGGCCCAACGACCAGAAAAGCTGCATGCAAAAAAGAGTCGAACGATGGTAATGACATTTTAGAGGCATGTATCCCAAAACCAGGCCCATGTACCAGAAAAGCTGCATGCAAAAAGGAATTGATTGACCGTATTGACATTTTAGAGGTACACAACTGTTTTACATTCGCTTATTAAATATAAATATTGGATGGCATGTTCTGATATACGTGACGTTGGTTGCAGGACATATCAGGAGCCCCCAAAATCCGACCAATTACTGAATACTATTCGGCCAACATAGAACCTTTTGTCGAGGTACGATGTTTTTAAATTCTTAAATTCAAAACAACATTCTTTTTAAATAGTTAATCATTGATTTGTTTGTGTTAGAATCTCTCACGACACCCCAAATGCAAAAAGGACAAGGTTACGTTGCCTGAGTCGCTCCGTAACTATTTAAGGCAAAAACAGCCGGCTTATTATACCTTTCCATGGGGGGATAGGACATTTGTTGCCAACAAAACTTTTTGGCTGGCTTTGGCCTACTCAGGGGGCCTTCCACCACTTCGACTGATGCTTACTAAATGGATTGCTTTTTTCGCATCTTCAAACAAGGTTTTTAAGCACTGATTTAGCTGATTATTCGCTATAAAAATAACATCGTTGGGGCTATAGTACTGACTATGCATAGTGATGAGACGAAAAGTGTTACGCTTTTAGGGGGTCATTTAAGCCCTAATTCGTATAAATGTGATCAAATATTGCCCTAAATCGTTCCTTTTGTCATTTTAGGTACTTTTGAGANAGGAATGTGACTTCACTGATGAGTTCACGAGATACCTAAACGCTGATATGGACGACCCGCCAAGAGTATCTTTAGATGCAATCTCGTTTGATAATGAACACGGGAATGCTGTTGAGAATGATGTTGGGACGGCAGAAATTTTTGGTTACGATGTTGATTGCGTGCATAACCAAGAAACATCACATATGCATATGGATGATGCGGTACATGGTTTAGTTTACTATCAACATACAATTCACCAGCATTTATTTGTATGTCTTTTACTTGTTCTAAACAAACATTGCATGACATGCAGAATCATGATACAACACCAACGCAGCAGATAGTGTCCGAGCCAATCATTTTCAAATGTGGTCGGCGAGAATGACATACCTTGTTTGGATTCTGTTTTTTCAGACAGGAAAAAGAAGAAAACGAAAAAATGGAAGACGGCAGACTCTGATTCTGTTGATCTTAAATTGAAAAGGAAGAAGTCTAAAAAAATGGTCATTAAGAAAAACCTTTTAAAACGGATTAAATCAAGGCAGGCGGATTTTTGTTGCTCTATGAATTCAAATCACGTCCAACCAGATGCAGGTACAGCTAAACCCGACCCAACGACCAGAAAAGCTGCATGCAAAAAAGAGTCGAACGATGGTATTGACATTTTAGAGGCATGTATCCCAAAACCAGGCCCATGTACCAGAAAAGCTGCATGCAAAAAGGAATTGATTGACCGTATTAAATATAAATATTGGATGGCATGTTCTGATATACGTGACGTTTGGTTGCAGGACATATCAAGAGCCCCCAAAATCCGACCAATTACTGAATACTATTCGGCCAACATAGAACCTTTTGTCGAGGTACGATGTTTTTAAATTCTTAAATTCAAAATAGCATTCTTTTTAAACAGTTAATCATTGATTTGTTTGTGTTAGAATCTCTCACGACACCCCAAATGCAAAAAGGACAAGGTTACGTTGCCTGAGTCGGTCCGTAACTATTTAAGGCAAAAACAGCCGGCTTATTATACCTTTCCATGGGGGGATAGGACATTTGTTGCCAACAGAACTTTTTGGCTGGCGTTGGCCTACTCAGGGGGCCTTCCACCACTTCGACTGATGCTTACTAAATGGATTGCTTTTTTCGCATCTTCAAACAAGGTTTTTAAGCACTGATTTAGCTGATTATTCGCTATAAAAATAACATCGTTGGGGCTATAGTACTGACTATGCATAGTGATGAGACGAAAAGTGTTACGCTTTTAGGGGGTCATTTAAGCCCTAATTCGTATAAATGTGATCAAATATTGCCCTAAATCGTTCCTTTTGTCATTTTAGGTACTTTTGAGAGGAATTCTGGAAAACATGCATATTCGGACGTTTTTGGAGCATAAAAGTGAAGAAAACGACAAAGTCTCAAAAGATGAAGATTTACAACCTGACGGCGTCAGAAGTCACAAGGTGACGCCGTCAGAAAGCCTTGACAAAAGAGTGGAAACCAATTATCAAATGACGGGCCAGAGGAAATTTTGGATTTAACACCTGACGCCGTCAGGTGTTAGGAAAAGTAGGCCGTCAGGAGTAAAGTTAAAGAGTGACGGCCCAGAAGGTTTTATAAGGTGACGGCGTCAGAAGTGGATCTAGGCCATCCGAGAAACCTAATGGCGGCGAGCTGACGGCGTCAGCCCTTATAACCTGACGCCGTCAGAGTGTAAAATCTATATATAGTTTTCTAATTTTCATTCATTAGTGTGGAACTTTGTGGAGAACTTTTAGGGCAAACCCTAAAGACGAATTTTCTGTACTTTTTAGGGTTTCCAACCCTTGGAACCCTCATGCTTAATTAAAGATAAGTCTTCACTTTAATTCAATCAATATGTCTATGTGTTGGTTGATTATCTCTTTTGCTTGTCTTTTAATTAACATGTGTAGCTAAATTCTCTAGTGTTTGCTTAGATCTAATGAAACCTAACTATTAATTATTGGTTGATTGGTGTGTGTTGTTGTTTGTTGGGATGATTGTTCCATCAATGTTAGGCTCAAGAAAACTGGCCAACCTCCTTTATGGTAACGTGCTTGAACGTCTTGGGAAACATGTAGCCAAGGCATACTAGGCTATTAAGGTAGTATTTAACGCATGAGCCACTGTTTACAACCCCTATGGTTGTGCCGTGCATGGCATAGGGCGAGATAAGAGCTCATAGAATTGGAGAGATATGTATGCCACTCCATGAGTTATTAGGAATACACCCTTCATCCACACAAGTAACATACATATCAATTAACCGGTAAAAGATAGTTAGGGAGTAATGAAATCTAAGTAAACACAACTTTTTCCATATTGTTTTCACAACCACAATAGTTTAGATATTTATTTTATTTTAATTTGAATAAGTAGTAAACTTGGGTTAATTGACTAGCAACTAATTCCGCCCTTCTTCCAAAACCGAGATTTTAATTGCTTTCATAAAAATATAAAAATACAAAAAGAATGTTCCTTCCACCTTTAGACCTACTAGAGTAGTTTTTCTATCCTAACGAACACTATTCCCTGTGAGAGAACGATCAATCACCCGTACTTACCACTATCCTATACTACATAGGTCAGGTACACTGCCCGGTGGGGTTGTAAGCCTCTTGAGATCCCTCGAGAGGTAAAACCTGTTGTAAGGTTACAAAACCACGCATCAAGTTTTTGGCGCCGCTGCCGGGGAATAGTTATTGTTTAGGTAGAATTTTTATTTCTTTAGGTCTACTCATTAGAATCCTTTATAGTGAGATTTTTATTTTTATTTTTCTAGGATTTTCTTTAGTCTATCCTTTTCTTTGTGCTTTTGTTCGTCATAACTTACCTACTAATTATTCCGTTGGCCATTATATAAAACGCGAATCCACCCCTTACACCGGACGAAGTGGCTTGGTTACGTAGCCAAATCGAGGAAGAGATAAGTGACCTTAGGGAGCTCAATAGTATGATTGATATAGAGCTTGACTATGCCCTTTAATGACTTAGCAACCGCCATGTACTCAGATAATTACTTAGAAGATAATAATCTTACGGTTGATGAGTTGGTTGAGAAACTCTATGAGGAGGAGAAAGATCCTAGGTTGGATGATCATTACAATCTATACCCCACTAAGGAAGAGATCGCCTACTATAACAACCTAGTTGATAACCCTAGACCACCCTTTGTTAGAATCGACCCAAAAATTAAGAGGGGTGATCCTGGGAATGTGAAGATACCATGTATGATTGGGTACCAATATGTTGAGCATGCATACATTGACTGTGAATCCCCAATCAACGCAATATCCTCAAGCCTTTATAGCCACATCATGAACAAACCTCTTGAACCTAGGAAAAACCCAAAGTATCCCGGTGGAGTTTGTAACTTTGTTGGAAGGGTTAAGGGTATTCATGTCCTTGTAGGAAATTTCACCTTTGTTACCGATTTCATGGTCGTTGAAGATTTAGCAAGTGTTATTGACAGCCGCTTATCTCACGTCGTGTTAGGAAAACCATTTGTTGAGGTGTCTAATTTGAATTATAATCGTTTAGAAGGCACGGTTCAGTTTTCTAATAACATTGATAGAATCACTTATAGGATGCCCTATAAAGCAAAAGAGTTCCGGTTCGTGCCTCGGCTAGACAAAGATTACATTGGTGCAGTTGAGGACATCAATGATGAGGATAAGGAAAAAGGCATGAACTATGTTTGGGATAAGAGAAGCCTTTATTATAAAGATTGCTTGAGCCTAGGACCTAAATATAAAATTGACATGGAGATTGTTAGGAGGATTAGGGGGTCATTTAAGCCCTAATTCATATAAATGTGATCAAATATTACCCTAAATCGTTCCTTTTGTCATTTTAGGTACTTTTGAGAAGAATTATGGAAAACATGTATATTCGGACGTTTTTGGAGCATAAAAGTGAAGAAAACGACAGAGTCTCAAAAGATGATGATTTACAACCTGACGGCGTCAGAAGTCACAAGGTGACGCCGTCAGAAAGTCTTGACAAAAGATAACAGTTAACCGGTAAAAGATAGTTAGGGAGTAATGAAATCTAAGAAAACACAACTTTCTCCATATTGTTTTCACAACCACAATAGTTTAGATATTTATTTTATTTTAATTTGCATAAGTAGTAAACTTGGGTTAGTTGACTAGCAACTAATTCCGCCCTTCTTCCAAAACCGAGATTTTAATTGCTTTCATAAAAATATAAAAATACAAAAAGAATGTTCCTTCCACCTTTAGACCTACTAGAGTAGTTTTTCTATCCTAACGAACACTATTCCCTGTGAGAGAACGATCAATCCCCCGTACTTACCACTATCCTATACTACATCGGTCAGGTACACTGCCTGGTGGGGTTGTAAGCCTCTTGAGATCCCTCGAGAGGTAAAACCTGTTGTAAGGTTACAAAACCACGCATCACATAGGACTACTAAAAGATGAAAAAATCCAATAGATTTAAAACTTATTTTTCGGTAAATCAATTCGCAACAATCCAATAAGTTCTCCGGGCGAAAATAAGATCACATCTTTGGAATAAAATCCAGTTGGAAAAGGAAATCCAATTGCTGCCCATGAGGCTTCAAACGCATCCAAGCAATTGGTAGCCGATAATGCCAGCAGGGACAGATCTTATTTGAACGAGAGCTAGCTTGTCAATTCTTGGTGTCATACTCACTTGTCATACCTAGCATTGTTGATTAAACGATAGGGACTGAGGCTCTGAAGGCTTTACAACTTTCTTCAATTAGGGAATAGCGCAGATGGATCACGTATCACTTGATACGGATGACTTCTGTTTTTCCGCCGGACCACAGTCTTGACCTCCGATCGAGCTACGAAGTTCGCTCCCAAAGGCGACCCTCTCGAGTTTCCGGCTGTTTTCTAGATTGAAGTAGCCTTTCGTCATCGGTGGAAGGGAGGGAGAAGGTTGTTCGACTGAAGCCCGACCTCTATGATCTGAAATGAGTGCGGAAATGTCCCTTTAAGAATAAGAAAAGGATCTTTACAGAAAAAGAGCTCAGAGGTTTAGTCAGCTATTGTCCTATTTTCTTTTTTCTTCTCGATGAGAGGCTTCCCCTGGTTTGTCAACCTCCATGGTCTTTCCCAATCCAATCTTTTTCTATTACTGACACCTGGAGCCAGCTTAAATTGCTAAAGCAACTCCCGAACCTAATTCCTAAGGTCACATACCTGTCGCCCAAAATCTTCGAGAACATTAATTCCTTTTTTTTAGGCCCTTTCAACGTTTTGTTGTGAAACTCTATTTAATCGTTCCGGGTAAAATCGGAAGACAAATCTTCCGGTTTTCCATATACAAGCTACAAATGCCAAAAATGAAATAAGAACAATTAATACAATAAAAGCGACTTCTCAATCTTGGAAGGGCAAGGCCACCCGACCTCGAATAGGAGGGGGCTTAGCTCTGAATCCTCCCTGCTTGAACCGTGACCCCAGATAAAATAAAGCAAGAAACCTTAGGGTTTGGATTTCGTTCCCCCCGTAAGATCAATTAGTTTACGATATAGATAGATATATATATTTAACAACAACATTCTAAGAAAAGATATTAATAAATATCGGTAGTTGTCCGGTCGTACCCAAACAATAAGATTCCTGAGGAAAATGCGCCTAAGATCAAATATTTCGAGCCAGCTTCCGTGGAAAATTCAGACTTTCTTTTTGATGTTGCGATCACATAAAAACATAAACTTTGAGGCTCAATGGCTAAATACATGGCTAGTGCTTGACTAATAGAAAGTCAAGCTCTTCTTCTGTTCTACGAATCTAACTAATCTATACTACTACTAACTATAGTCAGACTAGGTCTTCTAGAGTGAACTACTATAGTATAGTTTATATATTTTGTGCTACTAGAACCATAAGCCGTCTCAATCATCTTTCGATGCTGTCATGATCACATTCTCAGTTTCGTACGAGATTCCCAGTTCTCTCGGAAATTTTATAAAACGGACTTTCTAGAGACCCCCAACGACCAATATTCGCATGAATTGCTAAGGATCCAATAAGTCCAACATTTATTCCAATCATGGCCGTCTGAGAGTCCTGCCCGAGCAGGAGGAGCATCCAATCCATACCTAGGTAGAGGACAAGCAAATGGTTTTTGAAGTTCGAAATCATGGTTAACATTTTTTCGAAATCGTGGTCAACATTTTTCCTGTGCTTCAAGCGGGGGTTGACGGGATATTGAAACTCATATCGTACAACCAAGTAGAAAACGTCGAAAAAGAGATGGTTGAATCAAAATAATTTTGTTTAAAGTTCTATTTTTGTCAGAGGGCAATATGAATGTTCTATCATGTTCCACCGAGAAAGGTTCATCCCGAGTCACAAGAACAACCTCTCTTTTTTTATCTGAATCAATTTAAAAACCCGAGATTGACAGGAGCGAGCAGAAAGAGAGCGTAAAGAGGGTCTTATCATGAATATTGGCCTGCTTTCCTTTCTCCTGTTAGAGTTCATGCCACGACGATCTATATGGAAGGGAAGTTTTTTTTGATGCATTCCTGTTGAGAATGAAGAAGAAGAGAGATCTTCTTTTGAACAGGAAAATTGGGTCACATCTTTTTCTATTTTGCCAGAATTCATTGATTGCTACGAGCAGAAGCGGAGACAGAGTTGTCCCCCGATCTGAGATATTAGTGAGATTAGCTACACGCCACTTAACCCCAATAGAGTCATGATATTCTGCTATCAATGAAACCGAAAGAAAGAAAAAAACCAGTGCCTTTCGTATAGATCGAGACTTGTAGCTTGATTCTTTACTCATTCCATACTGGGAAGAATTGCGGGCGATTTGGCCCATTTTCCCTTTCCTGGTAAGAAGGAAAGGCCTTTCCCTATCACGACCGCTTTCCATTATTCGGAATTAATTCGTCTCAAAAGAAAGAGCTAGCAAACCACACCAATTCCAACAATGGTTAGCCGGAAAGGGTACCCTTAGACCATAAGCCAGTGAAAAAGAAAACCTAGCTAGCCTATAAGCTTCCCTCTCCGATCATTGCTTGACTCGCCATCCGAGTCATCCCGTACTCCAAAAAAGCAGAGGTGAGGTCCGGAGAGTGGGACAAATGCTGACGGTAACGAAGGTTACCGGGCCATGCGGCCGGTTACCGGGAACCAAAAGGTTCCCGGGAAACTACGTTCCCTTTGTAAGCACGCTTTCGGGAAGAACATAGAATAGTAGAGGATCCAGCATGCGGAACACGGCGATCATTAGAAATTCATCACAAGGCCGGTCAACAAGGAAGAACCTGGCAGAGTGTCCTGAGATAACAGGGCATCAGTGACAACGCCCAGTGAAGTCAAAGTCAACTACGTTCAACACTACGTTCTTTCAGAACCGCTCCGGCGGGGTAGCAAATCAAAATAAAAAACTCACATTGGGTTTAGGGCAACTTGCTTTCTTCCTACTTTTTCTTTCGTGAAAAAGGTCGACCCTGATCTCATTTATTTTATTTTCATAAAAAATGTCGGGCTTTTTAACCGTAGGCATCTTGCCAGGAAGCAGATAGTTCACAGTGCTCATTCTATCGATACCAGGAATAAAAAAATCATGTTCAATTTTCATCACGTATGGTGCACTGAGTTACTTACGTTACGGTCTTCAGCAGGTAGGCTACACAAAGAGAAAACACTTTTCTCTGTGGGTAACGCTAATCCGGAAAGTAATTGGACGGTATAATTTAAGATGGTATCGGATTGCGAGTTCATGAGCAAGTGAATGAACGAGCCATGTTCCTAAAAGGAGTGACCATCTTTCTTTTCTTCGTCGGTGGGACAACGAGCCAAGATCTGATTCGTCAATCGGCGAATCCATGCCGCGTAACCTGGCAAAGGGGAAAGAGACGATGGCAATGCACCTGATACAATCATATGTATGCCATGCCCCCTTGTCCATATCTAGCGATCTTGAAGATTATAAAAGCGGTTGGTTGTATGACTATGTAAGTAACCATCATGTCATTATGACTATATGACCCCGTGCATTTATGTTTAATATATACTGATTATTTACCGAAAATTTGTAATTCCTACTACCATAATATTTTTTTTAATTATTAAATGTATTTACATATAAAACTTTTTTTTCTTTGTTTGTTTTTTAATTATTTTAAAATTTTTTTTCTAATATTATTTTTTATTTAATTTTTTTACAGCACTTGGATCTATGGTTTGATCTGATGTGGTCTTTTAGACCATATAATGCAGACTGGACGTTAACAGGGACTTATTTTTTACGCGACATCATGGCTGGTAATATGTATGATCATTACTCAAATGGCAGTTACTACAATGTGGCTTGGCGAGATGCCAAAAAGGTCAGTTTACTACTCTGTACTATACAATTCGTCTGGACAGTACATATGACTTTATACATTCTTATTCATCTGTTAGGTGTACTTTCCTGTCAATGAACCTACCAAACACTGGTGTCTCGCTGAGGTTCAGCTAAGTACTGGAGTTGTCTCCTTTTATGACACTCTTGGGTGTGCTAAGGGCAGAGGGAAACGGTGGTGGAGAAATTTGAAGCAAAATTTGCCAAAACAGCTTACTACGTATCTATCCCATCATGGGATATTGGACAGCAAGGGCATATCAGCTAAGGACTATAAAATAACATACCAGTTTTCTGCAGTCCCATTACAACACAAGCTATATGGTGATTGTGGTGTATGGGTTTGTATAATTTTATACAGATTGTGTTGCAACCAACCACTAGCAGTCGAAGACCCTCTTCAAACTGCGTTAGCATATCGTGAACGGATGCTAGAATACTTTTTGAAGCACAGGGAGCCAACAATAATGGATTAACGGTTTCGCAAGGTACTATACATGACCTTAAAATATATACACCTTTTACTACATAGTATTACATTTGTATGCGTATGTACTATGTGCATAAATAGTTATACTGCATGTCATAGCAAATAACTACATGACCAACCCATCAAATTTTCCTTAGTAACTAATCGAAACTTTAGGTAAATAGTATATGTTACAAATCATCGGCTTTTACAACACCAACACGTAAGCACAAGACAAGATAGGGACCAAAATTCAACCAGCTTATGCATCATACGGGTAATTCCCTGTAAATTCTCCTAGACTAGTACCGACGTTCGGAAATANACTGTTTTTTTTTCTTTGTTTGTTTTTTAATTATTTTAATAAAATTTTTTTCTAATATTATTTTTTATTTAATTTTTTTACAGCACTTGGATCTATGGTTTGATCTGATGTGGTCTTTTAGACCATATAATGCAGACTGGACGTTAACAGGGACTTATTTTTTACGCGACATCATGGCTGGTAATATGTATGATCATTACTCAAATGGCAGTTACTAAAATGTGGCTTGGCGAGATGCCGAAAAGGTCAGTTTACTACTCTGTACTATACAATTCGTATGGACTGTACATATGACTTTATACATTCTTATTCATCTGTTAGGTGTACTTTCCTGTCAATGAACCTACCAAACACTGGTGTCTCGCTGAGGTTCAACTAAGTACTGGAGTTGTCTCCTTTTATGACACTCTTGGGTGTGCCAAGGGCAGAGGGAAACGGTGGTGGAGAAATTTAAAGCGAAATTTGCCAAAACAGCTTGCTACGTATCTATCCCATCATGGGATATTGGACAGCAAGGGCATATCAGCTAAGGACTATAAAATAACATACCAATTTTCTGCAGTCCCATAACAACACAAGCTATATGGTGATTGTGGTGTATGGGTTTGTATAATTTTATACAGATTGTGTTGCAACCAACCACTAGCAGTCGAAGACCCTCTTCAAACTGCGTTAGCATATCGTGAACGGATGCTTGAATACTTTTTGAAGCACAAGGAGCCAACAATAATGGATTAACGGTTTCGCAAGGTACTATACGTGACCTTAAAATATATACACCTTTTACTACATAGTATTACATTTGTATGCGTATGTACTATGTGCATAAATAGTTATACTGCATGTCATAACAAATAACTACATGACCAACCCATCAAATTTTCCTTAGTAACTAATCGAAACTTTAGGTAAATAGTATATGTTACAAATCATCGGCTTTTACAACACCAACACGTAAGCACAAGACAAGATAGGGACCAAAATTCAACCAGCTTATGCATCATACGGGTAATTCCCTGTAAATTCTCCTAGACTAGTACCGACGTTCGAAAACACATTATTATATATGTTTAATTTTTATTTTTTATTTTATTACTTATTTTATTTTATTAATTTTGTTCATCATCATATACTGACATGGGTCTACATTGTATGCATTGTCGTTCATCCCAGTCAACACAACAACACCGTGTTTTCTTCCCCGTTAGTATGTCTCATTGACCGACCAATGAGAATCATTTTGGGAATTCAACGCCCGGTTAATTGTTGTCTTCGACTACGCAACTAGTTTTACGTACTATTTATAACTATTTTGTCCAGTAGGCACCAAGTTTTAAATTTAATGAATACAGTGTATATGTAAGTACATCTACCTGTAAAAGTTGCCCAACCATTTTTGTTAAGTTGCCCTGTCTTTTACTAGTTGCTATATACTTCGGGTAAGGTTGCCCAGGGTTGCAATAAAGTACATAACTTTATTATATTTTAATGCCACTTGTGAGATGTACTCATAACTAGACAGACTCCTGTATAAATATATGTCATATTTGCTATTGTTAGTTTCTATAACCCACTAATTTCCTCAAACAAAAAATTCAAATATGTCTGACAATATACCTTTAGATGTTCAACTAGATATCATGAATAGGCTACCTGTTAAGACCATACTACAGCTGCGTAGTGTATCAAAGATTTTGAAGGCAAACATAGATTCACATGCCTTCATCAAAGCATACGGCGCAAAAGACAGTGCTGACTGTCTTTTTTGCCTAACATTTGATCAGGGTTATAAAGGTTATATGTGTTCTGTAGATTCAAAATTAACCATAACCTCGGTCGATACACACATGAACCTTGCAGCTATGACGCCTGTTGGCAGTTGTAGCGGCATTACACGTTTTCTTTATGGTGGTAACGTGATGGCTGTCCTTTGGAACCCGTCTCTACGAAAATCAGTGTGCGCATTCATTCCTTATTACACTAACCAAATAGAGTGTTCAAAAATAAGTTTCGGTTTTGGTGTCCGTCCGGACACTCTAGACCCGACTATTGTGAAGGTATCCTATCCTGTATTCCATTCTGGTTTTTGGTATGTGTCAGTCTTTTCTTTAAACGCTCTATCCTGGAAAGGACTCGACAATTTTCAGTTGCCACGTGAATCAATAAGGTTGAAAAGAAAAAGTCAGGCGATCATGGGTTGTTTTATTTATTGAGCTGGTACCGAAAAGTTAGTCTTAGAAAAGGGTGTACCTTACAAGGATTACACTTTGATTTCTTTCGATATGATTACCAGCCAATTTCACGTCATCGAGATACCATCCCTTTTGAAAGTGGTTATGCCAATGCCATTTTCTTTGTCCGGCTTAGGGAACTCTGTTATCATTTCCGGGATGATCATGACTTCAGCCATCCCCTTGTTTTGCGCGTGGCGTTTGGAGGTGGACGGTGCATCCATAACAAGATTTTCAAACCTATTCGGCATCCCTACTCCTATGGTGAATAAGCTAATTGGATTTACAAGTAATGAATCTCCAATTGTGGAAGCGAATGTCGGCCACATCTTGGGTCATTCAATATTCGTTTACATTTTGTTAGTTTGGGCCTCGAAGGGAATGCTGGTTCATTCTTTATTGCTCCATACAAAGAATCTCTCCTTCTGAATAATCTCCTAGATCGTGCGTTGTACAATATGTATACAACAAGTATATTTAACGTAATGAAATGTATATGTGTCTTTTTGTCATGAATTTTGACCGTTTCATACTTTAAGCATGATGTAAAACTTGCATAATCACAGTACTAATACCAACCCCTACTATATGCATGAGCACATGTTCATTTTATAATGTTCCAGCGTCCTTGAGTGCTTACGGTTAAAAAAATATTAAATTAAAGTAAAGTAAGACAGTACAAATATTTGGCTATGTTTTCTGTTGTTCCGTTTTTTTGTTTTTTGTAAAACTAAATCAACAACAAACATCATACTATTGTTTAACAACGGCTATAAATAAAAATATTATTTTATGACAAAAAAACTTGTAGCACACTATGAATCACAAAAAAATGTTAGTTGATTATCAAATAATAATTTTTTAATTTTTAAAAAGTTTAAATTTTAAAAAAAACCATAGCAAGCAATGAATGTGATTGAATATGTCGATTTATGCAAATAGATTATGCACTGTTAAGTATTGGTAGTACTGATGGCAGTCTGATGACTGTGCATCTTGTCTCCAACTATACTTGGGCATCCAAGCCGTCTCCTTTTATGGGGATGTGTACAAATTGGGCGCCATTTCACCACTAAAAACACCCGCCAAATATATTAGGTTGCCCTGTCTTTTTACATACAACTGGACCATTTTCAACCAAATTCCACCTATGATATATTAGTAGGTTAAGACAATAAAAATTCACTAGGAAATGCATTGTAACATCCAAAACAAACCAAGTAAACATTACATTAACGCACGTAATAGGTAGAGCCAAAATCCTGGACGTACTACTTTTTTCCAAAAACAAACATACATAGACATTTTATCTTATTTGTTGGACATTTTCTTGCTACACATAACAAGTAGCAACAGTTAAGAAAATGTTTAACAAATAGATTACCACATATCTATTTTTTGCCTATAGCATTGCATGGAGTTAACTTACAAGATTACAAGCTAACAAGTTTTTTCGTACCTTGAATTTTGGATACTTTACTCTACGTGCATGCTGATTTTGAACATTAACAAACTTAACTTCCAACCTTCCATTAACAAGAAACCACTTTACTTTATTTTCATCACCACCGTTAATCCTAAGTCTGTGCAGACCAGTAAGATATGACAACATCCTCACCTTCCTATATATAGACGTTTGTGAACCAAAGTTTAACCTAGAGGTTTTATTCAATTTAGTTGTACGTCGACTATGACCCGGATGCATAATGGTACGCCAATCTTCTAGACCAGAAGATGCACAGTCCTCGAACATAAACTGGTTTGCATACAGGTCATTAGAAGCATTTGTCAGTTTGGTAAGTCCATCTTCTTGCAATACATATGCTTGGGTTGTACCACAGCCCACATCAAGCGCAACAACATCAGGACCATATAGACTTTCCAAGTAATCCGAATACGAAAACTCGTAAGGATCATCAAGTGATTCACTGTGCAAAAAATCTTGAAAAAGAATTCTACCTTTCAAGTTATGAATTCCTTTCTTTCTAGGGTTTGCAGGAGACTTACGTACAGGAGGTGACCGACCTATTGCCTCCTCCCATTCAAGAAGTTGATCAAATGAGGCAGATTGAGGAAACGTAAATGCTTCCTTATGTGATTCATAGGTTGACGACTTCTCGTTATTGTAAATATAATCAGGAGAAATATTTTGAAAATAGAATGCTGCTAGGTTTATAGGATCATGTGAAACATACACGTCAGTTAACCCGTAACGAGAAGCCGCATCATACATCTTAGTCATATCATAGTCACACTCGACTAAAGTCAGACCATTTGCCAAACTCTTTTTTTGAATACAGAAATAGACACTTCGGATATCATTTTCAGTTTTATGGATGATCAAGTCAAGCAAGTTTGAATATTTCATCATATTCGACCTACAGAACTTCAAGAGCATTACATTCCCATACTCATATTTTAAAGTAGGCATGCGGATAAAAAGACCATTATAGTGAAGATTAAAAAAGAGAGGTGTTGTTGCCATTGGATTTGAACTGTAAAAAGACGAATGGAAATGTGTTAAAATCAACTTAACATACACCGGACTTTGAATATTTTGCATGATCTTTATTTAGAGAAGATCAGTATTAGATATAACAAATAAATAATACCTTTGTCTTTTAACATACACCTCATGTTGATGATTTGCAGGAACTTTCTTGGAGAAGAGATGTGATAGCATGCCATCAAGTACTAATGTAATATTTAAACAAGATTTTTCCAGTTATAGGCTATCAAGATATGGAAATCTAGTTTAGTTGAATAGGAACTAGGGGAAGAAGTGGACTTTTGTGGTGTATTTGTAAGTAGCCGTAGTAAAGTGTGTATGCAGCAGTAACTTTAACTTTAGTTTATTTTTTTTACATATTTTAATCTCACATCAATTCAAACATATGTGTATGCATGTTAAAACATCACAATTTGCTATCAAGTGGTATTTTATTTGTGCATTTAAATGTAATGTTTATGTATTTTTTCCTTTTTCACAAAAATTGTGCATGTATTTTAGAAAGTAATTGAAATTGATGAATTTTTTTAAAACTATATCAGTACAAAATGACACCCAGGATTAAGTAAAATAAACATAGCGTTACATAGACATAGGATAATATCTATGTTTGTAATAAAACCGACCATCTTTGCACGATAGCCTATGGCAATGTGGTCATCAACATGCAACGATATACAATGTGACAAACGGTTTAGAAATATACACACCCTAATACCAGAACCAACAAAGATCCCCCTTGCTTTGGAACGATGTCCGCTAACCTAAACGTAATGTTATAGACACTAGGAAGCTTTCAAATGTTGTCGAAAACTTTAGCCCGTTCTAGAACTAGTGGCAGTCGAGCCTGTGGAACAAGATAACATCAAGTTTTTATATACAGGGTAGATGAGTTATTTTGTTTCCCAATGTTATTAACGAGAAACCGTTTAGTGTTTTGTATTGGCCACAAAAAAAGAATATATATATAAAGTTTATTTAAACTGGTAATATTAAGATGATGATTATTACTTCATGTTGTTTGTTTATAAATTAAAGATTTCCAGGACGTATTCAGATGGCTGCGGTCTAAAGAGTGACATGTTAACAAACAAAAACGTAGTATTGCGAAAAGGCATATTTCATTTCACTGGGAGAAGAAACACAATTACAACCACAGGAACAGTTACAAAAATAACATACAGGAAACACAAAAGACTAAAGTGCCAGAAACTTAGAGGGAGCACATAACAGACGAATACTAAATGTTTAGTGGTTTTTTCGCATCTTTGCCAGAAATGAGATTGTTTTGAGTACTTTGAGTTGAGTTTCACTGATGAGTCTCATCAGTGTCCTATTCTTCTCAAGGTCCTCATCCTGAATGTCATTCAGAAACGCTAAACATCAAGTGGCGACACTTGACCCAACGACAGTTTCTAGCTGTTTGATCTACTCACCCCGTGCCTTGCAACGACAGGCAAGCTCTACGACCTCGGCATGAAGTGAGTTTATGAGCTTAAAGTCACTGTCAATATCATTCTTAAAGAAAGCAGTGACCATATCCTTCAACATGTTTTGATGAGCCATTGGATGTTTACGCAAATGGTTGTGCGTGTAAATTCAACTTTGGTATAAAAAGTGGTATGTTATGAAGGGTTTATATAGAAAACAAGAAGAAGAAAGGTGGAGTGACCATTTACAGTTAATTAAATGAAGTCAAAAATGTTTTCAATAAAATACCGAGAAAAGTGGTGTCATGTCAAGTAATTATGATGCAAAGTAAGAGAAAGTGTATTAATGAGGATTAGAAGTGACGTAATGATTGTGGGCAGGGTGTCATAGACTACTACTTTCCTATATGCCAAGTCAGACAGCAAAAATTTTGTAGTGGGGCAACCGTTTTAACACGTTGGGCATCTTGTTTGAAAGTGTGAGAAGCTTGTTTTATAAGCAACTCCAAATTAAGTTTATACATACATTAGACAATCTGATGTTGACAATGGTTGGTCGAAATGCAAATAAGTATACGTAGATAACGTAATGGGTCTGAGGATCAATTAAATGGCCATAAGTAGAAAATGTGGATAGCATACATCGTATATTTTGGAAGAATGATGTCGAGTGTTATTTTGTCAGCTGGAGCAGTTACTATTTAAATAAATTGAAGTAAATAAAAAAATTAATAAAAAAAATAAAAAAAATAACATTAACAAAAAATAGGGAGGTTTGTATGGATCCATTTGCATTGATCATGTATACAAATAGAATGATTCTTCTAGTAGAAGTATTCAATATAGTTTCAAGGTGCATGGTCAATATGTGAACAGTGGTGTCTTGTCAAGTTATCTACCCTCTCATTAGGACCCACCAAATTAATAAGGATTAGAGGTTAGGGAATGATTGTGCCAGGGCAGGTGTAACCCTGTATTATTTTTTAGTAATATTGCCCTGGGGAAGTAATCAAAGAACAATGCAACTTGTTAAACTTTGTAACAAACGATAGCAAATTATACAATCGTTATTGTCAAATGTTGCATTAAAAAAACAAGTTTTGCAAATGTCATATGCGATTTTATCACGGTATATCTCTGTTGGTGTTATGGTTTAAGCCTTCGTATGATAATTTACACCTAAATCCGTGTATATTGTTGATTGCAACCATATGTTGCACCAAAGTGCATTCCAGTTGAAAATAGTGAAAAAATATACTTGGAATACAAATAAAAATTACCTGTAACCACTTTCGAACACGGATATACAATTCACTGGTTTCGCAGGCATGTGTGTCGCCGCTATCATAGAACATTGCCAGTCAACACGCTATATGATAATGGGCAAGGCACCAGTATTTAAACGTTTCGTTGATTGGAATATATATACCTACAATATACATGAAATTGACGTATATTAGACCGCATAGTTGATGAGCATAAAAACTGTCTTTTAGAGGACATCTGGTGGAACCGTATAGTGTATATGAACGGATCAAACTGTATACTCAGTAATCGATGGGTAATACCCTTTCTAAACAAGTGGTGAAGTAATTTGAAAGTTTATAAACAACATTGGATTAAGAGGAGATTCAGTTATAGAGATGATATAAGTGATGGTAAAATGGGTGTTCATGAAGGAGTTATTGAACTAGATTGTATTTAGCGCTAATGTTCCTTGCACTACCAGTACTAATTAACTTAGTACTGGTAAGCATGATTATTGCCTCTAAGCAGTATGTACTGCCACAAAGAATATAGTACATGCGTATTTACCGCTAATGTTCCTTACACTACCAGTACTAATTTAGTTAGTACTGGTAAGCATGTTTATTGCTTCTAAGCAATAGGTACTGCGACAAAGAATATAGTACCTGCGTATTTATCGCTAATGTTCCTTACACTACCAGTACTAATGTAGTTAGTACTGGTAATCATGTTTATTGCTTCTAAGCTAAAGGTACTGCCACAACAAAATATAGTACATGCTCAACTTCACGCCATGGACTCGGAAACATCTGGCCAGCCTCATAAGTTAAGCATTGTATAGTAGTCATATACGATTCGACTGTAGGCTTGGGAACGTATGTAACAAAATATTTGTTGCTATGTATCCACCATGAAGAATGGTACTAATATGCATAATTTGACCTCAGATCAGAACGTGCACTCAAGTCCTGAGAATTTTTATTTGGAAAGAAAATTTATGTTTTATACAAGTATTAGCCGTGTTCACGGTAAAATAAACTAGGAAAGTAACCTTTGCAAAAAGATACGAATGGTGACGTCTTTTGAATATCGACTTCCTGGACCAGGGAATGCCTATCGGAATCACATTTGGGTCTTTACTCCATCAGCGTTCACATCTTTAAAAAGACGCCAGTATCCAAATGTACATGAATTGTAAATCACACACATATCAATTTATTTAACAGTCATAATGTTGGATTGCAATATTACAGTAATACAGTGTAATTCAAACCTGGAAACTAATCACAAAACCAGACAAAGTGTTTGTCAGGAGACACTTGGGTTTTTCTTCAATTCTAAAAGGTGGTTATCCGTGTCATAATCCATTACATTATGTAATTGCTCGTATAAATGCCTCCAAATATGTTCCCCTCATTGAAATGCATTTCGGTCTTCTGGCTTTTCATCGAACCTCATCAATGTGGCGTCAACTTGGCATGTCAGCAAATGACCCATAAAGATAACCACTAAGAACAAAAAAATGGAGATAACCGCATTGCGTCTTCATCAGATACCTTCAGAAACTGGTCATCATTCTCGATGACACCAATAAGGTCTACGTTGCTAACAATCAATCTTTGGTGGTGAGAGAAGACTCTATTACGAAATATGAGACCACCATAATTGTATAAACCAAAGTTAACAGTGGTAAACCGAAACCCGTAATAAGCCAAATTTCATGATGACCAAACTGCAGAGTATGTCCGTCTATGTAATAAATTACGGGCATATCGTGATGAAATTCGTCAACCGTATGTTGTTTCCGCATCATTGAGTCCATGAGGTGTGGTTCATGTTCGACATTCATCAAATCAAAACACTTTACAAAGCAGGTAGCCCTAAACCAATTCCGACATTTTGCAACTAAATATTGGTTTTTTTACCAAAAGGATTTCCGTTGACTCGTGATGATTGTTTTCAAAATTTTAAGTCAGAGGTTAGTGTACGTAAAATTTGAAGTTTTAAGACACGTATGCAGGCGGCTGAAACATTATCATAAAGGTTTGCTGTGATACATACACAAGCATAATTCGTACTTAATCAATGGGTGTTTCAATGCTTGATCCTTGCCTACTTTTAATGACTAGTAGTTTCATGGTATTTACAATTTAATATATGTACAACCCATTATTACTGGTCCATACTAATGGAGGTGTTTATTTACGTTTCTATTTCCTCATATGATTTCATTTAACTAAGGCCAGGCGTATCAGTAACCCCTACGTTCCTATTAATTATGATATTCATTGGGTTCTAGATGGTAATCATATTAACAGATATCAATCAACAGGTTGCACTAAATGCGCACGAATACTGCCTTTTCATATATAAGCAATAACAGAAGTAACATCCTATTCCACACATAAGCTTACAAAAATAATAACCAGTTATGATCATAAGACATATGGAGACCTAAACAAAGGATACCCAAACAATAAACCAACCAGTAATTATAAAACACGAGTAACAACTATAGCACATAAAAAATTATTACATAAAACACATCAAATAAACCAGATAGATTACCAATCTCAATTGAATTATATGAATGTAGCTCAAAAACAACAAACAAACAGTTTTGGCTCTAAATCAGGACACTATATAAAAATGAACCANCGTCACGAGTCTTTTTTCCACTTCTGGACTTCACTTGTTCCTGACGGCGTCACCTTGTAGACTCTGACGGCGTCACCTTCTGTGATCTTTAAGGTCTTTTGAGTTTTTGTTGTTTTCCACACTTTTTCACTCCGAAAACGCCCGAAAATGCTTCTTTTGTGATTTTCCCTTCAAAAGTACCTAAAATGAGAAAAGAAACGACTTTGGGTGAAATCCAAACCAAAAACATACGAATTAGGACTCAAACCGACCCCTAAAAACGTAACATTTTTCGTCTCATCATATATTACAACCGTTGTGATAAAGACAAAGATTACATCAGCCTAGTTGAGACAAAATACTTATGTATTTTGTCTCTGTTACATAAGTCTATTTTGGGTATAGGACAATACTGCTTTCTGAGATTCAAATATGACGCTATCTTGAACTTAAGCCATTCAGTGAAAGTTTGACTTTACAAGGATGCTGACACTCTTTGTAACTTCAAATGTTTCCCGCCTAGTCCCGCCCATTCTTCAGGCTTCATGTCTTTATCTTCAGTCTTTATCTCTTGTTGCTTCAGTGAGGAGGAACTTGGGATTCAGTGAGCTATTGTCATCACTCACTGAATCCATCACCTTCTTCTTTGGCTTAGGTGCCACTCACTGAGAGTCCGCCTACCTGAATGGAAAGCCTTTCTTCTTTGGCTTGTCCTAAGCATCCTGAAGATGACTCACTGAGTGACTGTTCACTCAGTGACTTGATTGCGTTGAAGGTTGTCAAACACTTAGGTTATTTTATGTTCAAATCTTAGCTTCAGGGAGTTTGGGAATTCAGTGACCCAACAGTCTCCCCTTATTTGGATATACAAATAGCCTAAGTGTTAAATGAGTCAGTGTGAGTGACTAACGTCTTTTTCTCTAACTGAGTATTGATGTAGTTTGATAGGACATTGATAAAACATAAAATTCGAAGTTCATTGATTACTATTACAGTTCCTAAAAGATACAAATTATAAAACAAATTAAGGATAGATGGTGTTGCAGATTCCTCAGTCAAAAGAGTATCCCAGGGCCTCTAGCTTTGCTTTCTTTGTGTTTAGTTGATGCTTTTCAGGATGCTCACGGATTTTGATCTTCAGTTCATGACAGAATCTTTGGTTCTCAGGTCTCTTAATTGGTGCAGCCATCGTGAAGAATCCAGCCATTGACTTGACTCCAGCTTTGTCAATGTCGTTCCATCTTTGAAATGCTTGATCCCCAAAGCCATCAGTAAAGAAAAGACCTCTCTGAGGTTGTTCAATGACCTAGTTGTTCACGAACGTAACTCCTTCAGGGAGGGCTCTGTTACAGTCTAGGCCAGGAACCTTGATCTCCTTTTCAGCATCAACTCTTTTTCTCTTCTTTTGAGAAGGCTGAGATGAACCAGTTTGAGTGGTTGCTACTGAGGGTGTGAGTAGAGAGGTATGCCAAGTTCTTCATGCTTTTTGGCCAGGTTGTCATAATGATTCTTGAGGGACTTCATCAGGGTTTTGACCACAACGTTATTCTTCTTCCTGATGATTGGACCCAATTCATCGAGTTCAGTGATCCCAAAGTCAGCGAATGTGAACGGATCATGAACATAAAAATGTCGATTATCTAGACCCCTAAATATGCTAAGAACTGCAGACTTTGTATTCTGATGGATCTTGACATCAGTGATGGTTCAGGCTTCAGTCTCTGTGTCATGATCCATATGTATCTTTCAATGTTCTTCTGCCTGATTTCAGCAGATTTATTTTGCCTGGCCTCCCTCTTCTGCTTGAGAGCCAACAAGGCAACATCCTGAGCCTTTTGAAACTTTTCTCCACCTTCCCTGTTAGCCAGATCTTCAAGTTTCAACCCAAGAGACTCTGCTTCTTTATTGACCACTGTAATAAGATTGGACTTGCTGATCATCTCCTCTTGAGCAACTTCCTTTAGCCTTTCAACCTTGTCTAGATAGGCTTGAATTTCTCCCTCAGTCATCTGATAGATTACTCCATTGATTTCATAGGGGATCTTGGCAGGTTCATCAGGATCACGCCTAACCTCTGAGGTAGCTGGGACCAAATGAGTCATTGGTTCTGGTTCAGCTATAAGAATACTCTTGCCTTTGTCCTGTTGAGAGGAAGATGTTTCAGGATCCATGTAGGAAGATATTGGAAAGCCTGAGCAGGAATCTCCTCTTGAGGTGGTTGACTAGGAGATGCTTCAGTGACCTTCTCCCCCTCACCTGTTGCGTACCCCATGGTGATAGCAAGAGGTGGATGAGCCACTGAAGCAGATGGAGTAGAGCCTTTGAAAGCCTGGTAAAGTTCAGTGAGCATGGTCTTGATTTCGGAGGTTTCTTGCTTAAGAGTAGACACCTTAGCATCAAGAGACGACTGAGAAGTCTCAAGCGCAGTCATCCTTGGGCCAAGATTCCATGCCAATGAATTTGAAGATTTAGCCCATACAATTACTTGCTTCTCAAGATTGCTGAAAGAAGTTTGAATAGCAATTACTGAAGAGCTGAGAGACTGAAGGTCTAAAGTCTTGAGGATGGTGACCAATTCAGGGAAGCTTGCTGACTGTTGGATGAAAGTTTCAGAAGCCTTAAGAAGCTTCTTGGTGAGCTCAGGATCCTCCTTGACGGACTCCTGAATGGAGGCAACTCCCTGGGTGAGTTTGTTGATGGGTTCAACAAATTTGTTCAAGTGTGAAGTGAGGGTTATCAGAGAGTAGTCAATGGACGAGTTTTGTTCCCTGACATCATCATGAAAGTCTTCAACTAAGTCCTTGAGGTTGAAGTAATGAACAGCCTGCTCAGTATGCATGTCAAAGACTTCATCAGTGACCCCACGAAACAGGGCATTGGT
The DNA here is from genome assembly GCA_014162995.1 of Artemisia annua. NCBI lineage: Eukaryota > Viridiplantae > Streptophyta > Magnoliopsida > Asterales > Asteraceae > Artemisia > Artemisia annua. The sequence goes on along the minus strand of LBNU01031166.1, from coordinate 76,719 downwards.
TGCCTTCTTCAAAAACTTCACCATCTTTCTTTCAGTGAGGGGGCAACCTCGGGTTGGGATTCCGCAGCTGGATGGGATGGAGACAGAAGAGTTGGTTCAGTAGGTTCAATTGATTGGTTATCAGTCTCCATGTCATCCCTGCTTCAAAAAATTCCTCTTCAGTGCACTTGGTTATTTCATCATCAGAATCAAGAACAGCCTGGAAGTCAGCCATCGAGTTGATCTGCAACATTGGGTTAGCCAGCTCCTCTTCATACGAAGATTTGCTTTGGTTTTGGTCGCTCCCTGACCCCTCTCCAGGAGTGGGTGATGAGGTGAAATGTATACCCGTTTTAGGGGGTCATTTAAGCCCTAATTCGAGTTAATATGATCAAATATTGCCCTAAATCGTTCCTTTTGTCATTTTAGGTACTTTTGAGAAGAATTCTGGAAAACACATCATTTTGGACGTTTTTGGAGCATAAAGTGAAGAGAACGACAAAGTCTCAAAAGCATGCTGGAAATCCTTCCTGACGGCGTCAGATTCACAAGGTGACGCCGTCAGCCAACCAAGACAAAGGAGTGGATTCTGACTATACGTGACGCCCTAAGAAGAAATAGTGAAAATAACACCTGACGGCGTCAGGTGTTAGGAGATGTAGGCCGTCAGGTATTAAGTTAAAGAGAGACGGCCCAGAGCTATTTTACAAGTGACGGCGTCAGAAGTAGATCTAGGCCATCCGAGAACCCTAATGGCGGCGAGCTGACGGCGTCAGGATGTATAAGCTGACGCCGTCAGAGTGTATTTTCTATATATACTTTTCTATTTTTCATTCATGAGTGTGAAACTTTTGGGAACAAAACCCTAGACGACTTTGACAGCTTTTTCAAGGGTTTTTCACCCTTGATTCTTCCATGTTCAATTAAAGATAAGTCTCCATTTAAATTAATCAATATGTCTATGTGTTGGTTAATTATATCTTATGCTTGTCTTTCAATTAACATGCTAGGTGATGCTAGGGATATAGACCGAGAAATAGTCAAAGAAAGTCAACCGGGGGTATTAGATATCCCCGGGTCGTGTCCGTGTGAGGTGTGAAATGCGAAGTCGCGTAACGTTTTGTGATCGGGTGATTTGAATGAGATTTAAATAGAGATTTGGATTTCTAAACTAATTCACGCAAATAATAACTCAAAATAAATCAAACAAACAAACTACAAAAGCACGTAAAGCAAATATCCTAAAACGTATCCTAAAATTAAAAACGTAACACGTGAAATTCAAAAACGTAATTAAAAAGGGAAATTACTTAAACTAAACTACGAATTTGAAATTAGAAATGAAAACTACTTAAAAACTTGTTAAAACCCTAAACGTAACCTAATTTAACCAAAAACGTAGCTAAAATAAAAAACGGGCCGTTACCGGGCTCGGTAACGGCTTTAAACGTGAAATGTTTGAAGAAAAAGTCCTACGGATGTCAAAACAATTTTCCTAAGTCCTAAACGTAGAAAGAAAATTTTGGGAAAAAGAAAACTATTTTTTTATTATTTAATTAATATTAATTAAAAACTAGTTTTAAATATACTAAATATAAGATTAATCAAGAAAAATGCAATTTAACTTTTTTTTTTTATCATGAAATAACTAAAAACTATTTTAAAACAGAAAACTATTTTTTTTGGATTTTTGTGTAATTAAGAATAAAAAAAAATTGATTTAAAATGGCTTAAAAACTACTTTTAATTAAAATAAATACTAAAAATGCTTAATTAAATCTGAGATTTTTAGGGAGAATCTAAAATATGATTATAATCCTAAGAAAAATAAGCTGAGCTACATACCTAACCCTAATAAGCTACTGGACAGAAAAGCAGTTTGGAAATAAGCACTAAAATAAGCAATTAAGCACTAAAAATCACAAAAAGCTCAGGAACAGTGGAGACAGCATAAACAAGCATACATCAACTCAAATATCTCATATAAGCACACAACAAAGTCCAATAAGCACTTAATCAGGTTGCTGGTATGAGACAGAAACAAGGGTCAAGTAGTCAACTTTGAGCTGATAAATAAGCAGTTTAATAAGCTGTTTTGTAAAAATTTAAGGGGGCAAAAGCTAGTTAACCTAGGGGACAACACAAAAACACCAAAAGCCCTAATTTTCTAAACTTAATTGAACCTTAATTTGACCCTAGAACAGCCTACTGTAGCAACTGCATAAAAAAAGAAACAGAGTTGGGACAAACTTGCAGATCTTTATCACCCTAGTAAATGTTGTTGGATTTACTCAGAAATGATTAAGTGATATCTATGGCATGTAAGCTAACCCCAAAATCAATTTTGTGCCTAATGAACACCTACTGATTATTGAATTTAACCCTACAAATGGCCTGCTAAAACTGGTTTTCACCCTACCTGTTGACTTTTTGATGTTACCTAAAGTTTGACCAAGTTGAATTTCTATTGATCAAATCTAATCCTACATGTAATATGAACTAATTAAAGTGCTTGATTCCCCTACATGAACACCAAATCTAACTGGTTGCAATGTGACAGATTTGTAGAAACATATATGATCACAGATTCAAGATTAAGGATGAAATTTGACTTTACTAGTGAACCTACTGAATTTATGCTTTAACTAAGTGCTCCTAACCTTATGCAAACCAGAAATGCAGAGAACAAGAAACTTAAGCAGCAAGATCACTAACTAACTAGCAGATCCAAACACCCTTAAATGAACTAGATTACACTACAGGTCTAATATATAAGCCTACACCTACTGAATTAAAGCCTAAAACAGATTACTGGAACTTAATTACAGCTAATTGAACAATAAGAACTAGCAACTAACCACGGAAACTCAAAAAACCAGATTATACTAGAATAGGCAGTAAGCATGAATACTAAAGCTAAACCTGAGAGCACTAACAAATAGCATATAAATCACTACAGTAAGCAAGCACAAACACAGACAAGCTATTACTACAATGGTTAAGCTACTAATAAAGAGTACGCAAGAACTTAAAATGGAAAGCTTACTAGGAAACCCCTAGCTAAACAAGGGGGAATATTTGAGCTCAGCCTATCTTTAATAGGCTCAAATCAACCCACTGCAACCATTATCTATCACCAATAACCCAGAATCTCCATCATTAACCAACATTCTTCATTACCTTATACAGTTTGACTTCGTTGACCAAATGAGTTTTTATGAGAAACTAATTGTTTTAAGCTTCTAACTACCTCACAAAAGCTGGATAAGCTATAATAAGGTGTAATCTACTGTAAATAGCTTGGATGCAAGCTGGAACTAATAAAACTAAACATATTTTTGAATTTTTTTTTAGATTGTAAAACTGTAAATAACACTTAGAAACTTAAGAATGCTTTTAAAATAAAACTTTCATTGTTAAAAATAAAGAGTACAAGAAAAACTTTAAAACTTAGAAAACTACTTAAAAACCCTACTGCTACTCTACTTACTACTTGGCTAAAACGGCTCACAAACATTAACTATATATAGGGGAACTTCTAGGGTTTCCAGGGGACTTGTCTTCTTCCTCTTGTGTTAGTTATGTGAGTGAGATACTTGTAAATCCATCTTTGTGTTTCTTTGGAGCAATAGCAGCCACAAGATCAATCTTGGTCCCAAAGGGTTCATTGTTGGCCGTTGGATGACTTGTGCCCAAGATGGATTGCCAACGTGGCTGTGAGCAAGGCCATGTGAAGGTTTTGGAGGGTTGTGGGGGATGATTACAAGGAAGTGATGGAGACAGGTTGTTTGGTTATGGTTTTGGAGGGAAATCAAAACAGAGGTGGGTTTTGACTTTTTGGAGTCAAAGATAGAAATACGGGGTTGTTAGGGTTTTGTATTTTGTGTGTGAACTGGGCTGGTCGGGTTATGGGTTAAGTTGTGGTGTTGGGTTGGTAGTGTGTTGGGCTACAAAGGTTGGTGATAGGCTTAGGGGTAATGGGTTAGTGAATGGTGTGGATTAGTGGGATTAGGATTTAGATTATTAGTGGTTCAGTAAAAATAATAGGTTTAGTAAATAGAATAAAACTGATTTTATATTAAAAATATTTTTTTGTAGTTTTTTTTTTATATATAATAATAATAATAATAATAATAATAATAATAATAATAATAATAATAATAATAATAATAATAATAATAATAATAATAATAATAATAAAAGTAAAAAGGCTTTTACAAAAGTACTAAGAAAAGGTTTTGTCAAAAATGTTTTGTGATTTTTATTTAAAATTGAAATTTGATTTTTGAAACGGTTTTGAAAAAGGTTTTGAGTTTTGGTTTTTCAAAATGATTTTTCATTTAAGTTTTGGGGTTTGAAGGGCGATTTGGTCTTTTTGGGTTAAGGTTGAGGGTAAATGGGTAATTAAGGTTTCGGTTTGGTTTTCTATGCTCACCCCCATCACATACCCGGGATTGTCTTCGACTCTTCAATTCTTCAATAAATGCTTCGAATTGTGTCGAATCGATCCAATATTGCTCCGTTTAGCTCCTTTTCCCATCCAAGCTCGGTTTCGCTCACTTTTGCCTTGTTTTCAATCCGTTTGTACCTGAAATACACCAAAACACTTTCCAAGGATATTTATGACATTATATGGTCTTTTCGGGTGTTTTTGGTCGTTTTTGTTCGTTAAATGAGGTAAAAGATATGTGTAAATAGGCATATATCAAATCCCCCAGACTAAGCAATTGCTAGTCCCTAGCAATCCGATCATATAAAGTAATGAAAGGATCACAAGATTATTAAGTTACCAAGTATACCCCGTTTTGACTTCTTATTCTAATCGACTATTTTAAATGATAACGAAATTAAATAACATGCTTGATTTACAAAAGATGGCATCATGGAATGGGATTCACACAAACTGGGTGTCTCCAGGGAATTGTAATCGTCATCCTCTTTTTATTACTTCCAAACTAAGTCTATAACCCTTGTGCAAACGTTTTTGTAAAATGCTAACGCTACTTATATTAGTAAGCTATGTAAGTCGCGACTTAACTTTTCACTCCCACAATAATTATTAGGTTAGGTGTGTGTGTGTGTGCTTGTTTTCAAAATTTTGACCGGAAAAATCGACACTTATTAGGGTTTTTATTTATCTAAGTTAATATTAATTCACCGGAAACCACGAAATTTAAGGATCGAAAGGGCCTTTTCCATGTAGCGGCTTTCTTCTCGACACATCCCAAACCAGACGGTTTTAGGTGACCGGGCTTTTGACACCTCTCAGAGAATAGTACCGGAATCAGCGGGAATTCGATTCCAAAGATTTACGAAGCTACCGCTAAAGTAATATTAAGCTTAAATAGACAACAACCGACGATGATTTACAAATTAGAGATTCAAAGATGAGATCACTCCATGTGGCGACTTTCTTCTCAGCTTGTCCTTAGTAAACTTAGGAGGCTAGGTTTTCACCCTCGAGAATAGTATCGGAGCTCACGGGGTCTTTGAAGTCAAAAATTTCCAAATCAAAGTCCAACTTTTAGACACTTTTGACGAATACTAGTTCAACTTCCGATTTAAATTTAAGAACAAGCAAGTTTCGCACATTTATTCATAAGCAACATAAATAACATAAACATTTTTATTCATTAATGCAACATTCTTTTTCTTTTTCATTTTTTCCTTTTTCTTTTTCTTTTTCACTTTTTTTTCATTTTTTTATTTTTTTTTCACTTGCTAACGGAGCTTCACGAGAAAATTCCAAGACCTTACATCTTGAGGAAATAAGGATCCAAGGACCGATCTCGAACCGCAGCTTATTTTATACTTAAAACTTTAACTTTTGCAACTTTCAAGCAACTTCTCACTTTCATTTTGCATTCTTATTCAGATTTTAAGAAAGTATGCTTGTTCCAAAATTTAAATAAAATTTTGAACTAGTACTCTATATCAAAATTGTATAAAAATTTATTTTTCTTAACAAAACGTTTTTTAACGTTCAAAAGCTTGAAAATAAGCACGTTATTAAGTCAAATTAGGAGCTCCTGGGAGGAAAAGCCATAGACTACTTATATAAACTCTAAAGAGAACCAACTACCCCACGCTTAGCATTTTCATATGCACGATTCATATAAACTTAGCCTAAACGTTAAGGGTAGCAGCTAGATCAACACTCTAGCAGAGTCGGGATTCCCCTTGTTCTAGCCTAATCAAGTCTAAACTTTCACTAATACCGAGGTATTAATGTATAGCAAATTATTATTTTGGATGGTAGGGTAAGAGTGTATGTAAAAAAAATAATAATAATAAAAAATAAAATAAAAAAAAAACCCAAGAAAAATACAAAAAAAAAATAAGAAAAGGAGAAGTAGAAAAAACATACGGACTACCATCCCGTTTTCTTTTTATGTTTGTTTATGTTTTTGTTATTTTGTTTTTAGCTTAAGTTGAGTCGAGTCTTGGCTTAGCAACATTGTATAATACATGTATTTGATCATGATAATTAACTTGCCACCAGTAAAATACCCTTTATTCCAACCAAACCGTGTTTATCGTATCCTTACACCTTACATTACAACCCTTTGGAAAGCCCTCTTTGATAGTTTATCTTAGGTGCTTACGCCTAGTGGAGGAGTAATTGATCCTCTCCCAAGCCTATAGTAATCTATTTGCTATGACAGGCAGTGAGTGACTTTATTCCATTTCCAATGTAGTTATGTAGGTTTATAACACCCGAGAGATAAGAGTATCCAAACACTATTTGTGAGGTGCTAGTGTATGATTTCTGTGCTTATTATATTAGGGTCGAATAACTATTTGTTGTAATTACTTTTATATTAGTGTTAAATGACCCCTAACTCATATTTTGATTGGAATAAAAGCTTATTTGCTTGAGGACAAGCAAACCTCAAGTGTAAGGGTATTTGATGAGGTGAAAAGTGTACCCGTTTTAGGGGGTCATTTAAGCCCTAATTCGAGTTAATATGATCAAATATTGCCCTAAATCGTTCCTTTTGTCATCTTAGGTACTTTTGAGAAGAATTTTGGAAAACACATCATTTTGGACGTTTTTGGAGCATAAAGTGAAGAAAACGACAAAGTCTCAAAAGCATGCTAGAAATCCTTCCTGACGGCGTCAGAGTCACAAGGTGACGCCGTCAGCCAACCAAGACAAAGGAGTGGATTCTGACTATACGTGACACCCTAAGAAGAAATAGTGAAAATAACACCTTACGGCGTCAGGTGTTAGGAGATGTAGGCCGTCAGGTGTTAAGTTAAAGAGGGACGGCCCAGAGCTATTTTACAAGTGACGACGTCAGAAGTAGATCTAGGCCATCCGAGAACCCTATCGGCGGCAAGCTGACGGCGTCAGGATGTATAAGCTGACGCCGTCAGAGTGTATTTTCTATATATACTTTTCTATTTTTCATTCATGAGTGTGCAACTTTTGGGAACAAAACCCTAGACGACTTTGACAGCATTTTCAAGGGTTTTTCACCCTTGATTCTTCCATGTTCAATTAAAAATAAGTCTCCATTCAAATTAATCAATATGTCTATGTGTTGGTTAATTATATCTTATGCTTGTCTTTCAATTAACATGCTAGGCTAGATTTATCTTGTGTTTGCTTAGATCTAATGAAACCTAACTATTGATTATTGGTTGTTGGTGTGTTATTACTTGCTGACGGTTCATCCCGAGGAATCTGCTTCAGTGCAGCTTTCCTTTTTGGTCTGGTGGGTGGCTTTTGAGCAGGCTTTGGTTGTTGGGAGTTTGTAGTACTGCTCGTGCTATCAGATTTGGCACCCCTTCTGCTTCGAGTACGAACAATAGAAGCTGGTTCATCTTCTTTTTCAGTGACACCAACTTTCCCTTCCCTGAATGCTTTATCGTAGATTTTGTAGTTCTGAGTCTTTCTGATCTCATCATCCAGGAGGTAATCTGGAATTCTTATGCCTTTGTTCTTTGGAGTGAACCTGATGGACTTGACAAAGGAGATCTTTGGATCTTCAATCATTGCTTCTCTTGGTTCAGTTCTGTCTAGCAGTCTCTTGAGGAATTCTGNTTTGTAGTTCTGAGTCTTTCTGATCTCATCATCCAGGAGGTAATCTGGAATTCTTATGCCTTTGTTCTTTGGAGTGAACCTGATGGACTTGACAAAGGAGATCTTTGGATCTTCAATCATTGCTTCTCTTGGTTCAGTTCTGTCTAGCAGTCTCTTGAGGAATTCTGGTGTCTTCTCAATCAAGTATGCAATGAGCAACTTGGTGAATCTGATGAATGGAATAACAGCTCTGTCACGATCAGTGTGAATGTGATGCAGCATGTCACTCATTATAGGTGCTGCAAAGCTGATCGGAGTCTTAGTCATCATTCCCCAAAATACTTGCATATGTTCTAGCCTCGGATGCTCATGACCACTTCTTCTTCCTGAAATTGATCTGACAATCAGCATGTAGAAGGTTCTCCATGGTTGAGGCAGAAATTTGACATTGAACTTTGATAGGAGTGTGAGTGATTCATTGTCAGGAATGTCATAACCGAGTTCAATGAAGTAGTCCAGGATTTCCAGTTCAGTCAGCCTCGGATGATATTCATCATAGGTTGGTAGCATGAGAGCTGCACGAAGAGTGTCGTAGTCAATGTTGTATTCTTGACGTTCCAGCTTGACTGTGAAAGATCTGTCGTCCAAGTTGGCCTTAGCAGAATGCCAGAACTGATGGATGTAGAAAGTTGGTACTGATGCGGATTTTGTGAGCAGTGGTTTGCATGGATGAGCCAGAAGAATATTCTTGAAAATCTTGCATGTGTCATCTGGTATGCTCAGTTTGTTGAAATCGATGCGAAGATTGTTCTGGTCAAACTTTACGTTGTAGTCGGGAGAGAGGAATTCACCAAGTGTGAGTAGTGGGAGGTTTTGTTGTTGTTGTGGGACTGATTCGTCTTGTTGAGCCATTTGTGTTCTGAAAGTGTCATGTCATGAAATCAAACATTCAGATGTGTTAGTCATTAGTCCGAGTTCACATTTGATATTCAATGACATATTTGATGCAATCATTGTCCAGTTAATTAATATGTGATAAATGATGGTATTATTACTTAACATGTAACTTAGATGATATTACATTTAATGCATACAAGTCATTTGTTAACATGTTAATTAACACAACACAATCACAATTTAACTAACGTTCTTACAATATACATATACATGAGAATTCATTCAATCATATAAGTTTTCGAAATTTTACAAACACTTGAATGCTCAATAAATATGATATACATGATCTCGAAAATATGTCCAACAAAGTTCTCGAAAGATATCACAAATAGAGATTTCAAAAATTTTGTGCACAAAAGATTTCGAAAAATTTCCAAAGGAAAGATTTCGAAAATTTACTGTTCACAAAAGTTCTCGATAAATTTCACAGCAAAAGATTTCGATAACTTCTGTTCATATTTTCTCGATAATCTCTGAAAAGATCTCGAAATTATATTTTCTCGAAAATTTTAATGAGATATTTCAAAATCTTCCAAGATATTCTCGAAAAAGAAAAGATCTCGAAAATTTTAAAAGATCTCGAAAAATTTTTGGAGAAAAGATTTCGATAATTTTTCTCGAAAAAATTCTTATACAAGAATTTTTCGAAATCTTTGAAGTCGTACGTTTTGTGAGAAATCCTTGTATCTTTTGAATGAAGCCTGTATATAGATTGATAAATAATCAGTTAGATACACACTAAGGCAACACATAAAAGATATCGAAAATTAGCGAGACATGAAATTATCTAGAACTTTATTCACGAGAAATCATGAAGTAAAAACACTCAATTACATCAATTAACACATAATAGAACACACCTTGACAGTTTAATTAGGCTCAAGAACACACAAAAGAAAAACCCCAAATATGAACATGAACCATAATTATCTAGAACATGCAATTGGATGTTTTGGTACAATTAACAGGCATAGACATGTAATAGACACACAAACAATCAAATCCCACCAATAATATCAACAAAAACATCATCCAAACACAAAAAACCCAATTCGACTTAAACCCTAGAGTTCGAAATCAATCCTAACGTGTAAACTGTTGTAATTAGGTAATAGGAACATGATTATTAGATGTTTAAAAGCAAAAGCCCTATGATTTCATTACCTAAAACACATTTATACATAAGGAACAAAATTTTCAAAAACCCTAGTTCTTCATTTCTAAATTACACGAAATCTAGCCATCCAAAATGTAATTGTTTGAAAACCATATCTTAGAATAAGCTAACAAACGTGAATTCTCTTACGGTTTTGAGATCAAGAACGTGGATTTGGATAAAGAATTTGAGCCGTGAGATTAGAAAGGGTGTGTTTGTTTTTGTTTTTTTGAATTTGTGAAACGAGAAAAAATTCGGGGGGTGTTTGTTTTTGTGAAAAGATTATTGAAACTTTTACAACTTGGCAACTCTAGTCCCTTGACTACTAACTTAACCATATAACATGTCCTAATTATTTAATTTAGCGGTTAAACGTAACGATAGTTAATGGTAAGCTAATAAAGAAATAAAAGGAAAAGAGAAATGATACGAGATAACCTTTGATGTTCCACCATTGCAAAATAACATCATAACTACAAAGAAATATGCACGTACACATGTTTGCACAAGATTTTAAATTTTGAAGAACATTTTGTTCCCCTCAACACTTGGTGTGAAAATATTGAAATTTTTATAAACCAAAGTGTTGACGAAGATTGTGTACGAGCATTTTAAAAAAAACATAAGAAATTGTAAAATCTTTTTGGATTTTTTGATTTTTTGATTTTGTATTTTGTTTTTGTAAAATATTTACAAAGATAGTGTTGGTATTTGACTCGGTTAATTGTTTTCAAGAAAATATTTAAGATCATCCGGAGTCAAACACCGCATACCAATCCGGTGAACTAGCTCAGTAAACCTTCCCGGGGGTAGTGGTTTTGTGAACAAGTCTGCCAGTTGGTATTCTGTACCCACAAAATATAACTCAATTGTACCCTTTTCAACATGTTCCTTGATAAAGTGATAACGGAGATCAATGTGCTTAGACTTTGAATGCAGAACCGTGTTGCACGAGATCGCTATCGCACTTTTCGAGTCACAGTACATCGGAATCTTGTTGAATAAGTAATCATAGTCCATTAGTTGTGTACGCATCCAAATGACTTGTGCACAGCAGGCAGACATGGCAACATATTCAGCTTCTGTTGACGATAGTGATGTGCAATCCTGCTTCTTTGATTGCCAAGACACGAGTTTATCTCCTAGAAACTGCAAACCACCAGAAGTACTTTTGCGTGTATCCATACACCCTGCATGATCAGCGTCTGAAAAAGCTATTAGTTCAAAACCGGAATCCTTCGGATACCAGATCCCCAAATTAATGGTTCCCTTTACGTATCGAAGGATTCTCTTAGCCTCATTGAGGTGACGTTCAGTTGGACTGGACTGATAGCGAGAGCACATAAATACAGCAAATACAATATCCGGTCTACTAGCGGTGAGATACATCAGTGACCCAATAATACTTCGGTACTTTGTGGGGTCAACTGGTTTCCCATTTGGATCCGCATCTAACTTAGTTGTGTTAGCCATAGGAGTATTGTAAGTATCACAACTGGTCATTCCATGTTTCTTAATTATCTCAAGAGCGTATTTGGACTGATTTAGGAAAATTCCACGGGGAGACTGATGAACTTGTAGTCCCAAAAAGAACGTAAGTTCACCCATCATTGACATTTCAAAATTTTGTTTCATTAATCTGGCAAAAGCGTTTGAGTACTTTTTGTTTGTAGAGCCAAAAATAATGTCATCGACATATATTTGCACAATTAAAATATCTTCCCCGTGTTTTTGAATAAACAAAGTTGGATCTAGTAAACCTTTAGTAAAAGAATTAGCAAGCAAGAAAGCAGTAAGTTTATCATACCACGCCCTGGGGGCTTGTTTGAGACCATAGAGAGCCTTCTTAAGTCGGTAGACATGATTTGGGTGCTCTGGGTCGACAAATCCCTCTGGCTGACTAACGTATACCTCCTCACGTAGTTGACCGTTCAGAAATGCAGTTTTCACATCCATTTGATAAACGACCATGTTTTTGTGAGCAGCGTATGCTAAAAATATTCGAACAGCTTCGAGTCTAGCCACTGGTGCAAAAGATTCCTCAAAGTCAATTCCTTCCTCTTGAGTATATCCTTTAGCTACCAAACGTGATTTGTTACGAATAACATTGCCTTCTGCGTCCAACTTGTTTTTCCAAATCCATTTTAGCCCAATGACATAAAATCCATCCGGTCGTTCAACTAATTCCCAAACTTCAAGACGTTTGAATTGGTTGAATTCCTCTTGCATTGATTCAATCCAGTTGTCGTAAGTGAGAGCTTCTTTAATATTTTTCGGTTCTTCATGACTAACTGTTAGAGCATAAATGCAATGTTCGGCATCGGAGTGAAGTTTTTGTCTAGTCATAACTGGAGCTGTTGGATGACCAATAATGTTGACAATTGGATGGTCACGAGTCCAATGATGTGTTGAAGGGTGAGGGTTATGAAACTGCTGCATATTAGTTGGTTCCAAGTTGCGTGTTGACGACTCAGCAATATCAGAAAGGTTCGGAGTCGGAGCAAACGGATTGAAGAACGCATTTGGATCATAATTTGCAGGTTCGGGTACTTGTTGTTGGTTCAGATCTTCAGTTGGGTTGTCGGTGTTGGAAGCGGTTTGTTCTTCTATTGTTGGTGATTCAGTCGGGGGTGCATCGGGTGTTACTATTGTAGTTGTAGTAACCGTTGTATCAGGTACTTGAATATTATCAGGTTGAGCAGCGGAACTAGTGGATACATCTGGTGCACGTGTCTCAAATGAATCATCGAACAAAGGAGAAAACAATGTTTCCAATTCTCGACGAGTTAGTGACAACGGTTCAGCTGAAGAATCTGGAAAGTTTAGACGGTTGGTTGCGGGTCCTAAGCTGTTTTGCTCAGAAGCCATTTCTGTGAGCTCATCGAAATTAGCATGGATAGTCTCCTGAATCTCTCTAGTACGACGGTTGTAGATTCTAAAACCTTTGGAGTTTTCACAATATCCAATGAAGATACCGACGTCAGCCTTTGCCTTAAGCTTTCCAAGATCATCACGATCATTATTCGGATAACAAAGAGATCCAAATACATGAAAGTGTTGTATGTTGGGCTTTCGTTTGTGAACAATTTCATACGGTGTGACTTTGTGACGTTTATTGATCATAAAACGATTTTGGGTGTAACATGCGGTAGAGACGGCTTCTTCCCAAAGATAATCTGGTAATTGAGCATTAATGAGCATCGTTCGTGCGGCTTCCACTAACGTCCTGTTGCGTCTTTCGACCACTCCATTTTGTTCGGGAGTCCGTGCAATTGATGTTTGATGTTCAATTCTAACTTTCTCAAAGTATGCACGAATAGTTTGATTCTTGAATTCAGTTCCACTATCTGTTCTTACAATTCTTATTGTGTTGCGAAGTTGAACCTGAATTTTCGTGAGAAATGTGATTATCATTGATGGAGCTTGATCTTTGCTTCGAAGAAAGTAGACCCAAGTCCATTTGGAGAAATCATCGACAATCACAAGTATGTAACATTTCCCATTAATCGTTTGTACTCGCATTGGTCCACATAAATCCATATGAAGAAGTTGAAGAACATGATCAGTGCTCGGTTCTGGTTTAGTGGTGAGGTGTGCACGTTTGCTCTTTCCTTGTTCACAAGCGGGACATAGGTGATCTTTTGTATATCGGAACCTTGGAAGACCGTCAACTAGTTTAGGAATCCATTTAAAGTTATGTTCCCTTTGTAACCAACGTTGACGGCATCGGAATGAAGTTTTTGTCTAGTCATAACTGTAGCTGTTGGATGACCAATAATGTTGACAATTGGATGGTCACGAGTCCAATGATGTGTTGAAGGGTGAGGGTTATGAAACTGCTTCATATTAGTTGGTTCAAAGTTGCGTGTTGAAGACTCAGCAATATCAGAAAGGTTCGGAGTCGGTGCAAACGGATTGAAGAACGCATTTGGATCATAATTTGCAGGTTCGGGTACTTGTTGTTGCTTCAGATCTTCAGTTGGGTTGTCGGTGTTGGAAGTGGTTTGTTCTTCTATTGTTGGTGATTCAGTCGGGGGTGCATCGGGTGTTACTATTGTAGTTGTAGTAACCGTTGTATCAGGTACTTGAATATTATCAGGTTGAGCAGTGGAACTAGTGGATACAGCAGGTGCACGTGTCTCAAATGAATCATCGAACAAAGGAGACAACAATGTTTCCAATTCTCGACGAGTTAGTGACAATGGTTCAGCTGAAGAATCTGGAAAGTTTAGACGGTTGGTTGCGGGTCCTAAGCTATTTTGCTCAGAAGCCATTTCTGTGAGCTCATCGAAATTAGCATGGATAGTCTCCTGAATCTCTCTAGTATGACGGTTGTAGATTCTAAAACCTTTGGAGTTTTCACAATATCCAATAAAGATACCGACGTCAGCCTTTGCCTTAAGCTTTCCAAGATCATCACGATCATTATTTGGATAACAAAGGGATCCAAATACATGAAAGTGTTATATGTTGGGCTTTCGTTTGTGAACAATTTCATACGGTGTGACTTTGTGACGTTTATTGATCATACAACGATTTTGGGTGTAACATGCGGTAGAGACGGCTTCTGCCCAAAGATAATCTGGTAATTGAGCATTAATGAGCATCGTTCGTGCGGCTTCCACTAACGTCCTGTTGCGTCTTTCGACCACTCCATTTTGTTCGGGAGTCCGTGCAATTGATGTTTGATGTTCAATTCCAACTTTCTCAAAGTATGCACGAAGAGTTTGATTCTTGAATTCAGTTCCATTATCTGTTCTTACAATTCTTACTGTGTTGCGAAGTTGAACCTGAATTTTCGTGAGAAAGGTAATTATCTTTGATGGAGCTTGATCTTTGCTTCGAAGAAAGTAGACCCAAGTCCATTTGGAGAAGTCATCGACTATCACAAGTATGTATCGTTTCCCATTAATCGTTTGTACTCGCATTGGTCCACATAAATCCATATGAAGAAGTTGAAGAACATGATCAGTGCTCGGTTCTGGTTTAGTGGTGAGGTGTGCACGTTTGCTCTTTCCTTGTTCACAAGCGGTACATAGGTGATCATTTGTATATCGGAACCTTGGAAGACCGTCAACTAGTTTGTGGCGCGCAAGATCAGTCATAGTTCAGAAGTTGAGATGTGACATGCGTTGGTGCCATAACCAGGATTTTGTTGATTCAGCCTTTGAAAGTAGACAAATGGGAGAGGAAGCGGTCATGTCGGACATTGAAATTGTATAAAGACTGTTTCCACGTGTGCCGGACATGAGATCATTTCCTTGTAGATCACGAACAAAGCATATTTTCTCCCTGAATGCAACTTCTAGATCACCATCATAAAATTGACCAACAGAAAATAGATTGTGACCTAGGCCTTCAACATAATAAACACGACTAATTTCGATATTCCCACTGATATAGTCCCCATAGCCCATAATTGCAGTGAAATGATCATTCCCGAATCTGACAGTTCCAATGAACTTTGAGACAAAGTTTTTTAACAGTTTAAGATTGCCTGTCATGTGTCGGGAGCATCCGCTATCAACAATCCAGAGAACAATTTGCACCACCTGCATCACATGAAAGAGACGACGATGGTACAATGGTAAGGGTGGAACCCGAAGAAGTTGTGGGTTCCGTTGGGTTAGAAATACACATGTTAACAATTTTAGGAATCCATTTAAAGTTATGTGTCCTTTGTAACCAACGTTGCCAATTCCAACTAGATTTAGCCTTCTTTATATCAAATTCAGTGACAGTTGGCATGATCCTAGAGGTATTGTTCGCAACTACTGGGTTGACTATATCATTCTTAGAAACTACACAGGGCATACGTCCTAGCACAGATTTAGAAGCATTAGTGGGCCTAGATTTTCTGCCTAATGTACGTTTCTTAAGACGAGATAAAAGAGAATTTGCAACACATTTAGAATGATCACCAGATAACATACTTTTACGACAAAACACACATGAAGCATCAACTTGTAAAACATTCAAAGGTTCATCATTCATTACACATAGATTAGGATTACAATTTGCCAAATCAGTATCTAAATCTAGTGCAGGATGAGTCTTATTCAAAATCCTAGGGTGTTCTTCTACTTCAGAGGCTTCTAGTGTCTCTCTTCTACGTTGCAAAATCCTATTCTTCCTTTTCATTCGTTTATGCTTGGATCTACTAACGCTATGAGTGGCAACTATTCCTGTAGAAGTGGAAGGATCCAAATTAGACTTCTTAGTGTGTTGTGCTATATTTGTTATGTCTAATGAGTACATTCCTGGAGCAATTACATTAGTGTTGACAGATTTTCCTTTTTCAAGCTTACGTATTTTCTCTTTCAACTCAATGATAATGTGCATTTTATCTTGAATTTCACTGTCGAGTTTTCGGTTAGAATAAAAATATTCATCACGACTCTTTTGCCAAAAATCTGTAACTTCTTGCAATTCTGCAATTTCCTTTTCATATCTCGAGATTTTACTTTTAAGTTCCTCGTTTTCGTTTTGAAAAGTTGTAGAAGTTTTGAGACTTTGTAATTCCAGTTCGAAATCAAGACTTTGGTTTTGAAACCATTCAAGCTTTTTATTGAGTTGAGAAATCTCATTTGAAAGTTTGTTTTGCACATCATCATTGTGTTTTCGGAGATTAACGTTTTCTTCTTTTAATGTCTCAATTCATTTTGATAACAACTCAACATCATCACAGTGATCATCAACAAGCATAGAAGTACCAGATTCATAAAGAGAATTCATAATCACAGAAATTATATCAGCACTAAGAACATGTTCCAAGAGTCGATCAGCTTCTTTTTGTAAAAATTGATTTTGACATTTTTGATTTAAAATCGTTTGTTCAGTTTCTTGAAACACATTAATGATGGTTTTGACTTCCTTGTTAAGTTCATGTTCCCATCTTTTAGCATATGAATGCAAACGTTGAAGAATTGGAGTAAATTGAGTTTGTAACATTTCCCTTCTTTCTTTCGCAACAGGAGGAAGAAAGTTGGCAACAGTGAGTTCAGAATTCTTTTCAACAGCATATTCCAATGTTTGGATCTCAGTTGTGAAATATTTATAGTACTGAAAGAAAGTAGAATCAGTTAACATGCTTAGTTTGTTTTGTAATACGGTGTTTTTCTGAAGTGTTGTCGCTAAGCATGTTTCCTTATCTGCTTTTGCTTTGAAAAAATTGAGTTGTTTTTTACAATGCTCAAGTTCTCTTGTTAATGAAACGTTTTTGTCTCTCAACTTTGCATTCAGTGCCTGACACTGAATATTTTGATTTTGGCTGGTCATAAGTAACATTCTCCATTCTGCATCTGAATCAGACAAAAGCTCATGTTGTTCAAGGTGATCATTGTTATCTTGTGCAGTGGATATAATTGTTTCATCAAATGTAACAACTGGGTTTATTGGATTATCATCAAATAACACCACTGTGGACATTTGATCAATTATATGAGTAGATAACATAGAATCAGGTTGAACAGCTTGTGCAATGTCTGAGATAGAGTTAGACGGAGAACCACTGGGATAAGAATCATTTGCTTGATACAGAGCATCAGTGTCATAGATAGGACTGGAATCACTTACCTGGAGTTCATGTGTGTCAGCCATTAAGAGCATATCAATAGTTCCATGTGAGTTATCCATGACAGGAGAGGAAATGTTAGACATTCCTGTTGATCTTCCAGATGTTGTTTCCACGTGAGTAGTATCATCTTCAAGCTTAACCAAATTTGTTAGTTGCGATTCCAGATAGCTCTGAAGAGTGATTTGTGGAGCAGGGAGGATACATTTCATGAACTTCTTATAGAGACAAGACTGTAGAAGCTGATTCATTCGTAGATCATTGTGTGGCTGATGCATGATTTCAAGATGTTTCCACATTTCATGAGCACAAGCTTCAAAATCCAAGTTAGAGTAGATGGAATTTGGAAGACCTAGAGTGATGTACCAACTTGCTTGGTAGTCAGCAGCATGTTGGTCTTTGTCATGGCCAGTCAAATTGTATTTGGTTTGTAGTTCAATGAAGCCTGTTGAGTCAGCAATGAATTTCATTTGATATTGTCCTTGAAGAATGGATTTCAGTATGAGATCAGCTTGTGGATGAACAGCAACCCATTGTAAGAATCGTCGTTTCCAAGTAGTGTAGTTTCCAGTAATCAACATAGGAGGATATGATTCATTACCAAAGTCTAGTACATGACGAGGGTCGGTACTGTGACGTGGAGTGTAAGGAGAATTTGAGTATGGTAGTTGAGACATGATGAAATACTTGTGTGAAAATGGATCTTGTAGAAGGTATAAGTGTTATGCCAATTCTCGAAAACTATCCCAAGTATGTTCTCAAAGTTTAAAATGTTGAAAATCTCGAAAAACAGTCAAAGTACCAAAGATCTTGAAAAAATTCAAAAGATTTCGAAAAAAGTTCAAAATTTCTCGAAAAACAGATTTATCGAGAAAATTTTTCCAAATTTTCGAGAAATTTTTCTTTAGTGGAAATTAGTAAAGTTCTCGAAAATTATGAAAGGATTTCGAAAGTTTTCCAAGGATCTCAAAAATCAAAAGATTTCGATAAGCCAGAAAAGATCTCGAAAGTTCAAAATTTTCGAAAAAATTCCACAAAATTTTTGAGATTATACAATAACGAAAATATCCAACAAGTAGAAGTGTATTCTTTCTTATGCAAGAGAGAAGAGCACTGAGTAACCAACGAAAACACCTTAGGAGCAGTAACAAAAGATCTCGAAAGTTAGGGTATTATTTTCTCGAAAAAGTACAAAAAATTGGCAGATTTTGTTTTTGTTAAAAGCAATCCAAAAACACGTTTTTAATCCAAGATTCTTGTACAACTAACCTTAAAATGATGAAATCTTAAAGAAAGTTGCAAACTTGAACCAATTTTTGAAAATTTGAAAAATCTCGAGAAAAGGTACAAGTTTAGAATCGTACATATTTTTTTTAAAAGTTTGATATTTTGTTGGTTGTTTGAGTTTGTAACACAAGTTTGATGACAAATATGTGATAAACACACGAAACAAACAAGAAAGTAGCAAACTTTGTTCAAAAATAACGAATAAAAACAAGATTTTGGGTCGTTGGAAACAAAAACAAAGAACTACACCTTCTTTTAGCGATTGATACCACTTGTTAGGTCACCATATTGTAAACACAAGTATAGATTTGATAGAAATGAGATGAGAAATAGAGTTTGGTTGATTAGATCAAATATGAAGAATAAAAGTACTAGAGTTTCCTTATGTAAATGAAATAACCAACAAGAAATATGTTTACATCATATTCGTATTTATAGGAGAGGAGCTAGGGCAACAATCCCTTTCTCCTTCCTTTCACTAAACGTATGGGATTAAGGCCCATTGGACGTGTCCATAGACATACACGTTCCATACATAACATAAATGACTTAGCAACCTATCACAATGACGGAAATAACCGAGACTTGATAAAATGTAGATAAACTTAGGTTCTAACACCCCCAAGTACCTGAATGACAAAGGTCATCAGGATCTTCCATGGGGCAGGGAACCATGTTTTCAGGATGGGGGCCTTGGCCAAAAGGGTTCCTGGGGCCACTTTAGGATGAAACTTGTCATATGGCCCAAGGTAAGTAATTCTGCTTTCACTTCATCCTCAGTAGGATGGGGGGCGAAGGTTTTGGTAAAGTCAAGGCCTGTGGCTTTGATGAAGGTCTGATAGTTTAGTGTCAGGGTTTTCTTCCCATTATTCACTGTGAACTTAATAACAGTTTTCTTGGTGTCAGTGGGATTTTCAACCATGGCAGTACACCAGAATTCCCTCAAGAAGTCATGATAGATGACTGAGGGTGTTTTTGTGAAGGCAGTGGTGAGGAAACAATTTTGAAGATATTTCACCACATCCCTGTAAGCCGGAAAAGCTTCGGGATAGGCAAGGTTTCCAACCACATTGTTTTTGGTCAAGTCGATGCTCTAAATTTGGAATTCCACATTAGGAGCGTATGAGATAACTTTAGAAGAGGCCATTTTTCTTAAAAGTTGGTCAGAGATTGATTAGAAAAAGTTTTGGTTACAGAGAAAAACACACACAGATTCAAAGAAAATTTTGCAAGAGTTTAGACAATTTTGAAAGCTTGTGTGTGTGAGTTTTGTGAAGGGGTATTTATAGGAAAGGTTTTGGGTTTGGGAGTATGTGGATGTCAAAGTTGGTTTAAATTAATAATTTTGAATTTTTTTGACATCCGCATTTAATTTCACCTTTCCACTACCCTCGTTTTTCGCAACTGTCAAGATGAACAGTTGAGCGTCTCTGCAAATATGCACTTTTGCAGAGATGATGTCACCACATAAATATCATAAGATATTATGTGTGAGAGGGGCATTTAATGCCAAGTGTTTTAAGTTAGGGTGATGTAGGGGCCTAAGATGTGGATGCCAGAAGGACAGAGACATATATTCCTATATTAAATAGGCATTCAGTTACCAACCTAGGACATTTACTAACTATATACTTGGAGCATTTAGTTACGTATTGAATGCTTTCAGTATATCTTGGGCACCCTGAAGAGATGATTCATCAGTGAGTATGTTTTGAGACATGTATCTCACTGAGGGTTGATGAAAGTTCAGGGACCTTAGAGAGACATTACAACATGTTATGACATTTACTCAGTGACCTGACTGTCAACGTCCAACATGCCCAATTCTACTTTCAGTCTTGTGAAATTGGGTTCATCCAGGGGTTTTGTAAAAATATCAGCTAGCTGATATTCAGTAAGGATGAAGTGTAATTCAATCTCTCCATTCATGATATGGTCCTTGATGAAGTGATATCTGATATCAATGTGTTTGGTTCTCTGATGTAGAACTGGGTTGTTGGAGAAGGCAATTGCACTGGTGTTATCACAAAAGATAGGAACACTTTTGTAATGGATGACATCGTCACTGAGTTGACTTTTCATCCATAGTACATTTGCACAACAGCCAGCTGCAGCTACATTGATGAGACGAAAAGTGTTACGCTTTTAGGGGGTCATTTAAGCCCTAATTCGTATAAATGGGATCAAATATTGCCCTAAATGGTTCCTTTTGTCATTTTAGGTACTTTTGAGAGGAATTCTGGAAAACATGCATATTCGGACGTTTTTGGAGCATAAAAGTGAAGAAAACGACAAAGTCTCAAAAGATGATGATTTACAACCTGACGGCGTCAGAAGTCACAAGGTGACGCCGTCAGAAAGCCTTGACAAAAGAGTGGAAACCAATTTTCAAATGACGGGCCAGAGGAAATTTTGGATTTAACACCTGACGCCGTCAGGTGTTAGGAAAAGTAGGCCGTCAGGAGTAAAGTTAAAGAGTGACGGCCCAGAAGAGTTTATAAGGTGACGGCGTCAGAAGTGGATCTAGGCCATCCGAGAAAACTATTGGCGGCGAGCTGACGGCGTCAGCCCTTATAACCTGACGCCGTCAGTGTGTAAAATCTATATATAGTTTTCTAATTTTCATTCATTAGTGTGGAACTTTGTGGAGAACTTTTAGGGCAAACCCGAAAGTCGAATTTCCTGTACTTTTTAGGGTTTCCAACCCTTGGAACCCTCATGCTTAATTAAAGATAAGTCTTCACTTCAATTCAATCAATATGTCTATGTGTTGGTTGTTATATCTTTTGCTTGTCTTTTAATTAACATGTGTAGCTAAATTTCTTAGTGTTTGCTTAGATCTAATGAAACCTAACTATTGATTATTGGTTGATTGGTGTGTGTTGTTGTTTGTTGGGATGATTGTTCCATCAATGTTAGGCTCAAGAAAACTGGCCAACCTCCTTTATGGTAACGTGCTTGAACGTCTTGGGAAACATGTAGTCAAGGCATACTAGGCTATTAAGGTAGTATTTAACGCATGAGCCACTGTTTACAACCCCTATGGTTGTGCCGTGCATGGCATAGGGCGAGATAAGAGCTCATAGAATTGGATAGATATGTATGCCACTCCATGAGTTATTAGGAATACACCCTTCATCCACACAAGTAACATACATATCACTTAACCAGTAAAAGATAGTTAGGGAGTAATGAAATCTAAGTAAACACAACTTTCTCCATATTGTTTTCACAACCACAATAGTTTAGATATTTATTTTATTTTAATTTGCATAAGTAGTAAACTTGGGTTAGTTGACTAGCAACTAATTCCGCCCTTCTTCCATAACCGAGATTTTACTTGCTTTCCATATAATATAAAA
>LBNU01031166.1:38209-49581 GCA_014162995.1 Artemisia annua | reverse complement strand
GGCGTCAGGATTAACACCTGACGGCGTCAGGTTATAATTTTCTGCAAATTTTGAAAGTTTTATATTTTTCCGGAAACTTAAAAAGTTTTGTCAATTCTTTAACTTATAATCTCCAGGAATTCAGCAAAATATTCATTCCACAAGCATTATATCTTATTATGTAGATTTTACCGCCGATTTTACGCGAGGTTGGCCTTTATCTTTTTCAGGTTAACAGGTTATTTTGTATAAGAAGACGTTTATTATTTTGGAAGGGAAGCTTTGAACGTTCGTCTATCTTGGAAGAAGATCTAACCATGTTACTTCATTATCCACAACAAACGATTCAGGGGAGTATTTGATTTCATTCTTTCATCTTATTTACTTTTACGTCTTTTATTTGAACATTGGGGACAATGTTCGGTTTAAGTGTACGGGGGTAAATGAAAGCACCGTTGAGAATATACCTACGCTTGATGTTTTGCTTTGTTTGATAGGAAATTTGTAATAAAACCATGAGAAATATTTGTTAGGGCAATTTTAGCGCCAATTTAAAATTTTTTACAACATTTAGAAGTGAAACCTTGATCTTAATGAGCGTCTCATGGATAGGAAATTGTATGACTAGCACAAAACCGTACCACTAAAAAATTTTCCACCCCAAATATGTGAGGTTCGCCCCTAGAATTGGTAGGAAAAGCATCCATCTTTGGTGCTATGATGTGAGTACCGGTAGTATTTAGATTCTAGAACTTGCGTTAGGACCATCTCAAATCCACAAGTGAGACTACATTCGTGTAGTTAAGATTTACTACATGATAAGAGGCATTAGGATTAACCCATTGTTTTACACCCGTATATTTGTTATAATTACATTGACTTCATTGGTCAAGTAATTCTCCCACACCCTTTGCGTTGTATCCATTTTTGGTACACGATACCCCTAGTACACCCCTCCGAGCCTATCCTTTCGTTTCGACCTTTGAGCATCTTACTCAAAGTGAGAATTTGTTTACACCCCACTAAATGTACACCCAAATCGCCTTAGCCTACCTTGTATGCACCCACCTTTGGTGCATTATTGTGAAAACATTTGTTAAACCCTTAGTTAATTATCCGGTCAATTACATGGTTGCTAAGTTAAGTCATATCCTTGTACATATTGTTTTGGGACGATTGGGACTCATGGGTAAAGTACTAGTGTAATGAAGTAATGGGGAAGAACAACATTATTACCCCCATATGTGCTAAATATTTTAAAAGTACTCCAAGTTTTTCGATTATCTTAATTCGAGTCATTAGAATAGTGATTGTAAAGTTATGTAAAGATTCAAGTGTAAGGGGAATGCAAATCCCCTATGATGTATTATTTTGGATGGTAGGGCAAGAGTGTATGAAAAAAAAATCGAAAAATCAAGAAAAATACAAAAAAATATGAAAAAGAAAGAAGAAAAACATACGGACTACCATCCCGTTTCCTTTTATGTTCCTTTTTAGTTTTTGTTATTTCATTTTTAGACTAAGATTGAGTCGAGTCTTGACTTAAGCAACGATGTAGAGTGCATGTATTTGATCATGATAATTAACTCGCCACCACTAAAATACCCTTTATTCCAACCAAACCGTGTTATCATATCCCTACACCTTACGTTACAACCCTTTATAAAGCCCTCTTTGATAGTTTATCTTAGGTGCTTACGCCTAGTGGAGGAGTAATTGATCCTTTCCCAAGCCTATGGTAATCTATTTGCTATGACAGGTAGTGAGTGTTATTTTCCGTTTCCATTTATGAGATATAAACTTTATGACATTTGAGAGATGTGAGAATCCAAACACTATTTGTGAGGTGCTAGTGTATGATTTCCGTGCTTGTTATGATTAGGGTCTAATAACTATTTGTTGTAATTACTTTTATATTCGTGTTAAATGACCCCTAACTCATATTTTGATTGGAATAAAAGCTCATTTGCTTGAGGACAAGCAAATCTCAAGTGTAAGGGTATTTGATGAGACGAAAAGTGTTACGCTTTTAGGGGGTCATTTAAGCCCTAATTCGTATAAATGTGATCAAATATTGCCCTAAATCGTTCCTTTTGTCATTTTAGGTACTTTTGAGAGGAATTCTGGAAAACATGCATATTCGGACGTTTTTGGAGCATAAAAGTGAAGAAAACGACAAAGTCTCAAAAGATGATGATTTATAACCTGACGGCGTCAGAAATCACAAGGTGACGCCGTCAGAAAGCCTTGACAAAAGAGTGGAAATCAATTTTAAAATGACGGGCCAGATGATTTAACACCTGACGCCGTCAGGTGTTGGGAAAAGTAGGCCGTCAGGAGTAAAGTTAAAGAGTGACGGCCCAGAAGAGTTTATAAGGTGACGGCGTCAGAAGTGGATCTAGGCCATCCGAGAAAACTATTGGCGGCGAGCTGACGGCGTCAGCCCTTATAACCTGACGCCGTCAGAGTGTAAAATCTATATATAGTTTTCTAATTTTCAATCATTAGTGTGGAACTTTGTGGAGAACTTTTAGGGCAAACCCTAAAGTCGAATTTCCTGTACTTTTTAGGGTTTCCATCCCTTGGAACCCTCATGCTTAATTAAAGATAAGTCTTCACTTCAATTCAATCAATATGTCTATGTGTTGGTTGATTATATCTTTTGCTTGTCTTTTAATTAACATGTGTAGCTAAATTTCTTAGTGTTTGCTTAGATCTAATGAAACCTAACTATTGATTATTGGTTGATTGGTGTGTGTTGTTGTTTGTTGGGATGATTGTTCCATCAATGTTAGGCTCAAGAAAACTGGCCAACCTCCTTTATGGTAACGTGGTTGAACGTCTTGGGAAACATGTAGCCAAGGCATACTAGGCTATTAAGGTAGTATTTAACGCATGAGCCACTGTTTACAACCCCTATGGTTATGCCGTGCATCGCATAGGGCGAGACAAGAGCTCATTGAATTGGAGAGATATGTATGCCACTCCATGAGTTATTAGGAATACACCCTTCATCCACACAAGTAACATACATATCAATTAACCGGTAAAAGTTAGTTAGGGAGTAATGAAATCTAAGTAAACACAACTTTCTCCATATTGTTTTCACAACCACAATAGTTTAGATATTTATTTTATTTTAATTTGCATAAGTAGTAAACTTGGGTTAGTTGACTAGCAACTAATTCCGCCCTTCTTCCATAACCGAGATTTTATTTGCTTTCCATAAAACATAAAAATACAAAAATAATCTTCCTTCCACCCTTAGACCTATTAGAGTAGTTTTTCTATCCTAACGAACACTATTCCCTGTGAGAGAACGATCAATCCCTCGTACTTACCACTATCCTCTACTACATCGGTCAGGTACACTGCCTGGTGGGGTTGTAAGCCTCTTGAGGTCCCTCGAGAGGTAAAACCTGTTGTAAGGTTACAAAACCACGCATCATACATACTCTTCTTCATCTGAGGACATAGCCACTGACTGTTGCTTCTTTGTACTCCAGCATACAAGTTTTCCTCCAAGGAATTGACAGGACCCTGAAGTGCTCTTTCTATCCATGTTGCAGCCTGCATAGTCTGAATCAGTGTATCCCTTAAGATCAAATCCTGAGCACTTAGGATAGTACAAACTAAGGTTTGGGGTTCCCTTAAGATATCTCAGGATCCTTTTCGCAGCAGTGAGATGTGACTCTTTAGGGTCTGACTGATATCTAGCACATAGGCAAACTACAAATTGAATATCAGTCCTTGTGGCAAGGAGATACATCAGTGAACCTATCATTCCTCTGAACATGGTTTGGTTCACTGATTTACCAGAGAAATCAGGGCCTAGGTTGTTTGGAGGAACCATTGGGGTTTTTACAGAAGCATAGTCATGGAGTTCGTACTTCTTCAGTATGTTCTTGAGGTACTTCTCTTGACTAATGGAGATTCCCTTATCAGTCTGTTTGATTTGAAGTCCAAGGATGTATGTAAGTTCTCCCATCATGCTCATTTCAAATTGTTTGGTCATCAGTTTCTCAAACTGTTTACAAAGTTTGTAACTTGTTGAGCCAAAGATGATGTCATCCACATACACTTGGACCAAAATCACATCTTCCTTTGTCCTGTAGATAAACAATGTGTTGTCTATCCTTCCTCTGACAAATTTGTTTTGGATTAGAAAGGCTGAGAGAGTTTCATAACATGCCCTAGGAGCTTGCTTCAGTCCATAAAGGGCTTTGTCAAGCTTGCAGACATGGTTGTTGAACATAAACTTCCTCTTTAAGTTTACCATTCAGAAATGCACTTTTGACATCCATTTGGTAGACTTTGAAGTTCATGTAAGTGGCATAGGCAAGGAAGATCCTGATGGCTTCCATTCTAGCAACAGGAGCAAATGTTTCTTCATAATCAATGCCTTCCTGTTGATTATAGCCTTTGGCAACAAGCCTTGCCTTGTTTTTAACAACAATGCCATTTTCATCAGTCTTGTTTTTGAACACCCACTTCATGCCAATGACATAAACACCCTGAGGTCATTCAACTAAGGTCATGACATTATTCCTATCAAATTGTTCAAGCTTATCATGCATGGCCTGAACCCAACTTGGATGTTTCATGGCTTCTTTTACAGTCTTGGGTTCAATGGTAGATAGGAAGTCAACAAACAGGCACTCATTGGCTGAGGCTGCAGTAAGTTTGGCAGCCATTCTTCTGGTAAGCATTCCTTCAAATACAGATTCACCAATGATGTTGACAAGCTCAATATGTTGATGTCTAGACCATCTTTCCTGAGGTCTGGGATAGGAGTTTGAGCTTGTTGATGCCTGATTTGGAGGAGGAGTAGGTTCAAGAGTAGGTGCCTGAGGTTCCTCAAGGTCTTGGTTTTCAATGAGTTCAATTTGGATATTGTTTTCAGCAGGTTCCTGAACATCTGATTCAGTGTGAGTTCTCTCATTTGAAACTTGTTGAGCTTCAACAAACTCACTGATGGTTGGTTGAGGAAGGTTGTAAGGAATGATGTAATATGAGAAGTCAGCGTCAGCTTGGTATTGAGTGGAAGGATTATTCTCAGGGTGATATTCATCAGGAGGATATCTGGATGAATTATCAATTCCAATCTCTTCCACTGAGGTGTTTGAAAACTGAATAGCCTCAGTGCTTTCATCAAAGGTGATGTGATAGGTTTCCTTAGTTTGTTGTCTCCTTGTGTTAAACACCCTGAAGGCTTTGGAGACTAGTGAAGTAACCAAGAAAATATCCATCATCAGCTTTGGCATCAAATTTGCCTAAGTGATCCTTGTGATTATGAATAAACACAGCACACCCAAACACATGAAAATAGCTGATGTCAGGGATTCTACCCTTGAATATTTCATAAGGGGTTTTGTTGTGTCTTTTGACAATGATGGACCTGTTTTGAGTGTAGCATGCTGTTTTGACTGCTTCAGTCCAAAAATGTTTTGAGAGGGCTGAGCCATTTAGCATTGTTCTGCCTCAATAAGTGTTCTATTCTTCCTTTCAGCCACTCCATTTTGTTCAGGAGTGTAAGAAGAGGAGAAGTTTTGAGAGATTCCTTTCTCATCACAGAAACACTCAAGGTCCTGATTTCTGAATTCAGTCCCATTGTCAGTTCTGATTTGTTTGACCTTAATGTCATTTTGATTTTCAATGTTCCTAATAAAGGACATGATTGTTTCAGCTGCCTGACTCTTTTTGGTAAGGAAGTACACCCAAATGTATCTTGAGTATTCATCCACTATGACTAGAGTATATTTCTCATGGTGGATAGACATTGGACTGACAGGTCCAAATAGATCCATGTGAAGGAGGTGCAGACAGCTTTTGATTGAAGAATTTTGTTTGGTTTTGAAAGAGGCCCTATGGTGTTTTCCTTTTTCACAAGCTGAACAAGGTTTGTCTTTTGAAAACACCAGTGAGGGCAAGCCAAGAACTTTGTTTTGTTTGGCAAGATTGTTGATGTGTTTGAAATTGAGATGAGAGAGTCTTTTATGCCATAGCCAGTTGATTGCTTCACTTGCCTTTGTAAAGAGGCAAGTCCAATTCTGAGTGAGTGTTGACATGTCCAGGACATAAATATCATCTCTTCTTGGAGCAATCAACACAACTACCTTGTTGGCATTGAAGATGGTTCCTCTCTTATCATCAAACTGAACTATGTATTTTGCATCACATAGTTGGCTAACACTGATGAGCTTGTATTTGAGACCATTAACATAAGCAATTCTTGTAAAAACTATACCATTACAATTTACTGAACCATAACCTTCAGTGGGAGCTGATGAGTTATCACCAAATACTACCTTGGGTCCTGGTTCTTCCACATATTTGTGCAGATATTGTTTCACACCAGTCATACTTCTTGAGCATCCACTATCAAGATGCCAAACAGGATCCCTGGTATGTCTCTGCACAAACAGTAAATTTGGTTAGTATTTCTTGTTAACCCACTTCCTAGTGGGCTTGGGTCTAATAGACTTCTTAAACTTGTTAATGGATTCATGGTCAGTGGAGCAGTGAAAAGTGCTTCCACATACATTGCATTTGATGCTTGAAGAGGATTCAGATGACTGAGAGACATTTGTTGTCAGTCCTCTTCTAGCCTTAATGAATTTGTCATGTCCTGATGTATCATGGGAAGGGTCACCACAAATGTCACAACATGGATACATGAGACAATCAACAGGGTGATGGTCAGTGAATCCACAGTGTGTGCATGGTTTGAAAGGTTTAGCCTTTGGTTTCAGGGATTGTTTTGATGGTGAAGCATACTTATGAGCCTGAGCTTTGTAGTTTGCTTGAGTGACATAAGAAATGTGATCAGAAGTCCTATGATCTTCAAGTTTGCAGATCATGCAGAATAGGATTCTATAGCAATTGTCTGTGCTGTGATTAGTGTAATTGCATAGCTCACATCTTTTCAGTGGTTTCTTAGTGGGCTTAGGTCTGGATGTACTTGAGGAAGCTGGGGTTATTTCCTTTTCAGGTGCTGGTTGTTTTCCAGTGGATTCCAATTTCTCACTCAGCTTCCTAACAAGTTCAGTTAACTGATCAACCTTAGAGTCAGTGTTGTTGGGTTTAACCTCAGTGGAGGTGAGAGGTGTAAAGGCTTCAGTGGGAGCTGGACTTGCTTTATTTTGTTCAGAGTTGGGCCTTTTCAGGATCGTTGTGCCTAATCCCACCCTCTCCTTGGGAGAGTGTTGAGAGTAGACAAGAGGTCCTATATCAGAACATGGTTCAGCTCCCTGAAGGACTTTCAATGGTGGTAAAGGAGTTTGGGGTACTGTTTCAGATTCAGTGACTTCCTCAGCACTGCTGGGTTCGTCAGTGACTCCAAGTAACTCCTTAATGGCCTGACTTTCAGGCATCAAGATCTTTCCAGTGTCAAAATTTGGCATTTTGCCATCAGGACTGAATCTTTCAATCCAGTCTTTTGACTTGGGATTCATCTCTTTCTCAAAGGGTGTGCCAGCTGGCAAGAACCTCTTCTCACTAGATGATTCAGTGAGCTGGTCCTCTCCCAGTACCTTCTTTTTGGTACTAGGAATGAGACTGACTGTCTCATAGAGTCTAGGGTTTTTCTTGGTCCAGCTCTCTATGACATCCTTTTCTTTCTTAAGTTCTTCTTGAAGAGCATGATTTTGTTTAACTAATTCAGAGTTTTGAATTTGAAGAGTGACATTTTCAAGTTTTGCTTGCTTTAAGGCAAGAAGTTCATCTCTACACATACTTAATTCAAAAACAAGTTTGTTATATTTGGAAAACAAATTCAATCTCTGCTCTTCAACATACTTAAGATCAACATTGATATAATTCAAGTAAGATTGCCAATCAGAATCATCATCCATAGAAAGTAAGATATTTACCTTCCTCATTGTGATGTTGACCCATTCACCATTTCTGGCATGACTCTTTCCCACAGCAAGCTTGTTGTCATCAGAGAGTGCCATCAGTGCACTGACATGAATTTCTTCATCTGAGGACACATCTTCCTCATCCCAGTCAAAGGTTTCAGCAACCAGCCCTTTTTTTTTTGCCTGAACAGGTTTGGGGGCTTGAGGGGACTGAGAGTTTGAGGGAGCAGCCTCAAGGAGAGCAAGCTTAGCCTTTGCCTTTCTATATTTTGCTTCAAAATCTTTTTGAGAATTATTTTCAGTCTTGTTTTGAAAATATTGAGGAGACTGAAGCGTTTTTGGTTGAAATTTGGTTCCTGAGGAGTTGTTTCCTGAAAACTGGTATGAGGGTTCTGAAGTTGTTTTTGAAAAACAATCTTTTGCAAAGTGACCTCTTTTGCCACATTTAAAGCATTCAGTGTTTTCATTTGCTTTAGCTTTTGAAAAAGTTTTGTTTCTACTGATAAAACGTTTTGAGTTAGCAAGGAGTGCCCTTTCTTGAAATTCTAGTTGTAAATCATTTAGGTACTCCTCACTGGTTCTATCATCAGCCTCATCATCTGAGTTTTCTTGGAAATCCTGCACAATACCATTAGAATAGAAGGCAGTGGATATGGGTGAACTAGTCAGGGTCTTTTTGATATCTTGAGCTTTAGGATATCTCCTAGAGATTAGGTTATCCTCATAGAGAAATTTACCATAGATCTCAGGTAGCTCAAGATTTTGAAGGTGGTTGGCATTTCTTAAATCCTGAGAGAAGTTTAACCACTTCTCAGGGAGGCAGTTGACAAAGCCAACATTGATTTCATGCTTAGATAGGGTGACACCATCATTGGTAAATTCATTCAGAAGGGTTTTGTACCGAGCATAGGTCTCTGAGAGACTTTCAGAATCTTTGGTCCTGAAGGTATTGTATTCAAGTTTCATGTCCATGATTCTGTTTTCCTTGGTATCTAAGGGGCCTTCATAGCTATGAACCAAGTCAGTCCAAGTCTGCTTTGCAGTTGGACAGTTAATGACTGATTCCATTATATCGTCAGGGAGACAAGATATAATGATGCTTTTCAGGTGTTGGTCTTGATTGACCACCCTTCTTTCATCAGGAGTCCACTGAACTTCAGGTTAGACTAAACCAGTAGTTGTTTTAGGGACAAANCTATGAACCAAGTCAGTCCAAGTCTGCTTTGCAGTTGGACAGTTAATGACTGATTCCATTATATCGTCAGGGAGACAAGATATAATGATGCTTTTCAGGTGTTGGTCTTGATTGACCACCCTTCTTTCATCAGGAGTCCACTGAACTTCAGGTTAGACTAAACCAGTAGTTGTTTTAGGGACAAATGGACCCTCATTAATCAGTGTGATGTAATAAGGTTCCATCCCAGTTAAGAAGCAAAGCATGCGCTTTTTCCACTTATTGAATTTTCCAACTTCAAGTCGGGGAGCTGTAGCAGTATAGCTTCCTCCCTTTTTATTGACTAGTTGGGGTACATCATTATCAGCCATGGTAGGTGGTCGAGGCAATATCAAGCGGTGAAGCTTATAAACTCAAGTCGTAGTCCCAACGAGGGTTGAACTGATCTAGTCGATTGGGTCGTGAGATATATGAGATGAATAGGTTTTAAAAGATGATTTTTTGGTTTTGATTATACTACAATGACAAATAAAATGTGGTTAAAGTAAAGGAAAGCAATAAAGTGACACAAAGAAAATAAACAAGTAAAGTTGCATGAAATAAAGTGACTTAAAGAAAACGAGAATTAAAGTGCGATAAGTAATTAAAACGGTAAACGAATTTAAAGACAATATGTTTGCAAAGCGACGTGAGTAAGTTCACTAAGTGTGAGCTAATGGTTTATGACGAATTATTTTCCTTTCTCGAGATTAGTTGTCAATTAATCTGTTGAAGAGATAACAATCCTAGACAACTGATTTAATTGTTCTCCGGCTTTTGTTCTTTGAATAATAAAATCACAAGTCCAAATAATCGTAATGATTATTTATCATAGACCTCTAACATTCGCACTTAGCTTACAAACTCGAACCACTAAGCAAACATGATTAAAACTACTCAAGACTCATATTAAATAACATAAAGAAAATAAAAGTTGACTTGGAAAATGAAATGAACTTGAAAATTAAAATGCTTTTGAAAATAAAAGTTTACTAAACGAAGAAAGAAACATAAAAGACTTGAAAACGTTAAACGTAAATAAAGATTTAATCTAACAACGAAAAGACACAGAACTTAAGTAAGAAAACGTAGCTAAAATGATTTTAAAAAAATTCGACAGAGTTTCGTTTAGGTAAAACTAATAAGAACCTCACTCGATGAGACGATGAGGTGAAAGTGTGCCTAACTCGGCATGTAAAAGAAGAATAAAACTCAAATGATACTAGCAACTACAAAAACCAAACTCGCAAACAAAGACACAAATTATTTTTAAACCCATACTCGCTATAAATGTTTCATACTCGCTAAGACTTCATAACCATACTCGCTAACTTCTTGTTGATACTCGCTAAGAATAACATGACCATACTCGCTATACTAAGCTTCATACTCGCTAAAGAATATATCATACTCGCTAGAACAAGGAACATACTCGCTAAGATATTATGATACTCGCTAGAAAACATGACCAAACTTGCTGAACTTTGTCCCAACTCGCTAAAACTTTTTCCATACTCGCTAGACCAATATTCATACTCGCTAGAATCATGTGTAAAAGTGCAAACTCGCTAAACCCTAAACTATACTCGCAAAAATCATGAAAAAGAGGCTGGAACAATTTTTAACGTGAACAAGAACTTAAAACCTAATAACAACTAATAAAAACCTTATGTAAATCTATTTTTAAAAAGCTATATAAGTTTATAAAAGCCAACGAATCACTAATAAGCCCTAACCCATTTTATTTAAGCCATACGAAAAGAAAGACATGCAAAGGTGATGAGATTAATAAAAGCTTTTGTAAAAGATTGAAATGGATGTAAAGAAAGATTGACAATAAACTTGTAACGATTTAGAAAGAAGATTAAGCGTGACAATAAGCTAGAATTAAGATATGAAAATAAGCTTGCATAAAAATAAAACTTACACTAATAAACAAAATAAGCTAAGACTAATTTCTACTCCCTACTCCTACTAACTACCTACTAGCTTCAAAATGAAGCCACCCATGGGGTATTTATCATGCTAGGGGGAGTCCAAGTTTTCCATCGTGTATATTTTACCCCCTAGACTTTTACATCTCAAGAAAACACACATAAACTACATTACCAAACTAATAAACGTCTTAACTTCTAAATGTAACGTCTTGTAACTTTGAGGCTTCGTGTTGACGTGTTCTCTAAAAGTCTTCAAAGAATTAAAAGGATCACTTGCTCAAACTTGGACGGTTTTTCTTGTAGATATCTTTGAATATTGATTAAGTGTCTCTTTTATTTTCTTGAGCTTCTAAGGAATAATTTCGTCGTCACGGGCTTTTCTTA
>LBNU01031166.1:5530-21615 GCA_014162995.1 Artemisia annua | reverse complement strand
TCAAACCGCAACTGAACAAACCGCAGGAAATCAAACCGCAAGTATCCAAACCGCAGAATATCAAACCGCAGTTAAGCAAACCGCAATAGGTCAAACCGCAACTTGTCAAACCGCAATAGGTCAAACCGCAACTTGTCAAACCGCAACTATTCAAACAGCAACTATTCAAACCGCAACTATTCAAACCGCAATAGTTCAAACCGCAGAATATCAAGCCGCAGTTATCAAACCGCAAACTGCTCAAACCGCAAACTGGTCAAACCGCAACTTGTCAAACCGCAGGTATCAAACCGCAAACTGCTCAAACCGCAAGTTGTCAAACCGCAATCGAATGAGACAGAAATGTCACTTTCTGTACTTTTTGTCTTTTATACCACAAACAGCAAAACGTCAAACCGCAGCTACCAAACCGCAGATAAGAACACCAATGCATCCTCAAACCGCAACTAAGAACATATCGCAAATACACTCACGAATCCATAAAAAACACGCTCAAATGCACAATTTAAGCCACGAAACTACAAACTAAGGTAGATATGACGACTCTAAACAAGAAAGTACAAACAACAAACGTTTCTAACGACTACAAAACTCCAACGAGTGTAAAAGGCACAAATACCATTCGAACCACACACAAACTCATAAACTAGCCTAGAAATCCAAGAACATGCTATCCCAAGAGTGGAACCTTGGCTCTTGATATCAATTGTAATATATTAAACACTATATCTAGGACATAAAAAAGATTATGGATCGAATGGTAAGTAGAAATTAGAGAGAGAAAGTGAGTTGGGTGTTTCTAGAGAGAGAAAGAGATGAGAGAAAATCTTGTGAATTAGCTTGGAAGAAATGAAAGCACCCACCCTCTCCACATGTGGAGAGGGGTATTTGAAGTTCTTACAAATAATTAAGAAAAACGCCCTGTATGGGCTGTGGATCAGGCATACAGTGGGTAAGAGACCCGTCCTTCCTCCACGATGTTACTTAACTAAACTAAGGACTAACTACTATAAATATAACTACGAGCTAAATCTATGTTATTACATAATTGAGGTGACCGAGTCTTTAACTTAGGAATATTTGTATTCCTAACAGTGTGTGTTTCAGGTAGAAGATAAGTGTTAGTTTTTATTTTTGTGACCCAAGCATGGACAATTTGGAGCATGGACAAATAGGAACTGGATAGTTTTTTTTTTTTTTTTTTTTTTTTTTTTTTTTTTTTTCGAGCCCAGCCTAATTTTGACATTTTTTTTTCAACTATTATTATAAGTGTATATTAATTTAATTAACAAAAATTTTAGTTTTTTTAAATAAAAAGAAAAAAAAAAGATTATAAAGTGGGGCCTAAAAAGTTAAGGTGAGTTAAAGGTAAGTTAAGGTAAGGGGTGTTTTTTTTGAGTTATTGTGAAAAGATTAAAGCTGATGTGGCGCTGACGTGACGCTAAGTTATTAAATAACTCAAGTTAAGACACCTTGTGCTCTTATGGAACCTTTGGAATGCCACTCTTTTTTAGAATATCACTCAATTATTTATTTATTTATTTTTATATTAAGTACAAATTACTAAGGCAACATAGATGAATGATGAGCCCACATGAAAGAGACAGAAAATTTGACACTAGACAGTTTGTATATCTTTCAACTTTTAAGGTTTGCTCTCTTTTTAAATCACATACCAAACAATTAGTTTTATCTTTCACACCATTACTTAAAGAGAAATGATACACGGACCTAATTTTAGACCTAATCGTGGATCTAAAAACACGTGGCCTCATCCTGACAGGTTGTAAAATAAGTGGGTCTCTCTCTGCAGCCATCAGGATGATGCCATGTGTTTTTAGGTCCACGATTAGGTCTACAATTAGGTCCATGTATCATTTCTCTTACTTAAATCCCAAATACTCTATCACAAACGGGCCCTAAAATGAATTTGGAAATCTCATTCTGCAAGACCACGTGAATGACAGTACGCTTGGTTTAAAACTCATTTAATACATTTTGAATAAAATTGATCACTAATTTATGCAAGTTGTGTACTGTTGGAAAGTTTGTTAATACTAGTTCAATACACATTTAATTCTGTTCAAAAAAATACACATTTAATTGACCTTTAATTAAGGGAAATGTATAATCAAGCAACCAATTTTTGTAGAAATGAGGACGGTTTATGTACTTGGTCATAATATTCAACATGCGTGTTAAATGAAGACCCGTCAATATTATTAAGAACACAATTGATATGCATTATGCAAAGAGCATTAATAAAATATGTTTATAAATCACACACTCTTTTGGCAAGTGTGTTTCTAATTGTTAACTACAAATCCTTGCTTAAAATACCTAGCTATAATCCTTTCTACGTTTTGCAACATTTTTACAAACTGTTAATGTACATATAATGCTATACATACATTTTTGTAACATCTCATTTTGTCCAAAACTGTTAACAATAAAAATAGGCGTACTTTCTTGCTTCCTTTCACAACGACAGAAGTTTTTCTTTTTTTTGTTTTTTCCCTTTTTTTTTTTTATTTTTTTAATTTTTTATCTAAGTGTTGTCAAAGATAATATCATTTATAGTGTCGGCATTCTCATAACATGGATGCAACTGGTATAGAACAAAAATAACGTCAGCGACATGGAGTTGATTATCATGCATGGATGAGAAGGTATCGATGTAACTTTTAATGTCGTTATGTAAGATTATACACGAAATTAAACAAAATTGTTATGATAATATAAGTCATGTAGATCGATAAAATTAATAGCTTTCGAAATAGCGAAACGATGGACAATCCCTGTTACAATATTTCAAACCATTGCTTGCATCTTACTGTCACATGCGTTTGAAAAACTTTGCAAATAAGTAATGATAGCGGGTTGGATGCATTACAAATAACTTTGCAAAAGGTTTAATTTATGAGGTATTAGTATTGGCTTAATCATATTACTATCGACACTAAATGACATGCCTCCAAACAAGCGAGGGTCTGACCATTAGAAGGTTTTTTTGGATATAACGATATTAAAATTCATAGCTGAAAGTCCATTAACATATAGTTGAGCTGGGATGTGGAGTGCAGGAAGCACCACCCCATGTACCTTACGTGAATATAATTTCTTAGCGTGCAATATATCACAATTTTAAGTTTACATTTTAATACGTTATATTATTTAGGGCTAGTGGCCTCTAAATGTATCATAGGTGTCATGATTTCCTTCTATAAATATCGAACAATTTTTTTTTTTTTTTTTACTATTTTATGTACTAAACTTGCATTTTTAGTATTTTTTTGTATTTTATAACCATTTTACCCCTCCCGGGCTAATAAAATGAAGGGCAAAATGGAGATAAAATACACAAAAAATACCAAAAATGCATCTTTAGTACATAGAACAGCAAAAAAATTTGTTTGATACATATTAAATGGAATCATGACAACTATCTATACTACTTATAATGCATGTTGACACTTGCTTCTTATTAATTTTTTAAGATTTCCTAAAATAGATTTTTAAGTAAATACAAGTTAAAAAAACATAATTTACAACTATCTGAAGCACAAATACAACTAAAAAACCAATATTCAAAACATACAATTAATACAATATTTAATTCATCCCTTTATCAAAAAATACAACCATTTAATCACAATGTACAATCTAATCAAGCTACTAAGTCAAGCACTTAAAAATTTATTAACACATACAATTAATATGCTACTAAATGACCCCTTCACTCAAAAATACAATTATATTAGCACATGGTACAAACCAATCATAACCCATGAACTTAATAAGAATTAAAAATAATAATAATAAATAAATAAAAAATGAAGAAATAAAAAATTAATAAGGGAAATAAAAACAATTATAAGCGATTGAAACCTATCGGGATTCAATATTAACATCAATTAAAATTTATCAATGGATAGGATAAACCAGGATAAAATGCACACAATGATTTAGAGCTTTGTATAAAGACTTATGATTTTTTCAAGATCAACGATGAGATAATACTTTAACAAAGAGTTGTGTTCACGACTAGGGGACTTACACTCAATAATTTATCACACTAGGCTTCATAACGCATCATCTATACCACCTATAAATCTATAACACATTTTAGCACTTTCCCCTAATCAATTTTAAGATTTTCATAAATACTTTTTAAGTATTACAAGTAGGAAAACAATATTTACAATTATTTAAATCACAAACACATCAATGCAACATATACAATAAATATTCTTCTTAAATCATTCTATCACTAAAAAATACGACCATTTTATCACATAATATAATCTAAACCCAAGCACTTAGAAAAATTAACAATATAATGGATTACGTCCGAACTTTCAAAATAAGAAAAGAAAAAAAAAATGAAAGTTGTCTTAGATAAGATATTATCAACGGTCTCACAATTTCAATAGTTTATCATTATTGCAAAAAGATTTTCGTCAACTTTAAACATATTGTCACTATAAATAAAAAAAATAAAAAAAAAAACAATTATTCACCGACAATATCAATTACAGGGTACCCGCCGCCGCAACGCGCGGGTACCCTGCTAGTAATACATTATCAAGCCAGGCCATTAACCGAAATTACGAGACTAGACCAGTCGCTCAACTTCGCTACCTTCCACGGACCAAAAAACTTGATTTTACAAAATTAGACCGAGCGACCAGCGACTTATTTACTTTTAATAAGATTGCGCCATGTGTCTTGTACCTTTTCTGCAAGTGTAAGCTACAAAAATTATGTACTTCTCAAGCGACCTAGTAAAAGTGACTTTTATACTTTAAGCGACTTATTTTTATGTCAGAACATAGTACAAAAGTAAAACATTAAAAAATTAATATTTTATTGTTTATTTCCCCGATAACAAACAAGCGACTTAAGCGACTAACGGCTATGTTATTTAAGCGAC
Organism: Artemisia annua; assembly: GCA_014162995.1. Lineage (NCBI taxonomy): Eukaryota > Viridiplantae > Streptophyta > Magnoliopsida > Asterales > Asteraceae > Artemisia > Artemisia annua. The sequence goes on along the minus strand of LBNU01031166.1, from coordinate 16,682 downwards.
ATTTTATTTATGTTTCCAAAGTCACATTTTTTATTTTCTTTTATAAAAAGTATATTACTTTAATTCATCTTAAATAAAAGAGTTAAATAATTAATTGTACCTGTGATTTTGCAAATGTATTTGCTTGGATATCAATACAAGAGTTAAATAATTAATTGTACCTGTGGAGGGGCTAACTCTCCCCCAACTACGGAATAGTGTTTTCGTTGACTTCTTGGATATCAATACCCAGACTTTAATGATAATCATTGATATGGATGCACCCAAGTCATGTACCACCAGCTTATTTAATATAGAGATCTCTTAAATATACTATTAGTTAAACATGTGCATTTTAAACTTATACTAAATTACATGTTCGTCACTAAAGTTATAAATAATTCTTAGACAAAAATACACCGTTGGTCCCTAAACTTTCCATAAAACATCGTTAGGGCCCCAAAGTTGGGAAAATCATCGCCGAGCATCCAAAACTTGTATTTTTGAGACCGATTGCGTCCCTCGCCCCGTAATGACCAGCTCAATGAATTATTGGTGGGGGCAAAATCGTCTTTCACTGTAGCGTCTTTTTTCAAGTCGTTGTACAGTATCCCAGTTCCCTATATCACATTGAGCCACAATTGTATCGTCACTTATCATCCCTAATCTTTCCCCTAAACCTTTCTTCTATAAATCATTAAACCTTTCAACATGGTACGATGCTGGTGTGGTAAGCAAGCTATAACTCGCACTTCGTGGACCTCGGCCAACCCAGGGCGTCGATTCTATGATTGTCCTGATGAACTAGGTGCGTTTTAGGATTTTGTGTATTAGTTTGTTTTCGCAATTAGCAAAGTACATTGTAACAATAGTGGTTGTTTGATGATTTTCCATATTCACAATTAGGGGTCTCCTTGTTGGTGGATAGGATGGCATGATCCTGAAATGTGTGCTCATTCAAGAATGATCATACTAGGCCTTATGAAGGGGATAAATGAGCTCCAGGAAAGATTAGAAGCTGCTCAAGGTGATGTGTGGAAGTGGAAGATTTACCTGGTGCTCAGTTGGATATTGTTCTTGATTGTTTATGCACTTGGTTAACTTTTTAGATCTAATGTATGATGGCCATGTTTTGTGTTATGTGGAAATGTAATTACTTGTTAGGCCATCATGTTAGTGTTAGAACTTTGATCAAACTATTATGTATATGTTTTAACTTTGTCTCGCACATGGTTATGAATTTTGTTCTTTTGCTGAGTTTACCTTATGGTTATGTAGATGATTATGAATTTGGTTAGATTTGACTTTTAATTGTCAACATTCTTATGAAGTATTGACTTTGGTTAGTTTTGCCTTTATTAATTTCCAGTAGAAGGTGATGCAGTCATAAACTTTGCTACAAGATACGGTCCACACAAGATGCAAATTTTGCACACAATGAAAATACACAAACATAACATGGTTCCATCGATAATGCAAATGGATATGATTCCAAATACATAAAATTTCATACTTTTCAAAGCATAATAATTAGAGTACATAACTTGTCCATAGTAAACATAAAGAAATATTGTCTAGTCCATTAGCATAACAGAATTGACCTATTGTAAGGCCATCATTCTATAAAGTGCAGCCTGCTGCCTAGTCATTCTTCGTGCAGTAGGCTGGGATGAAATAGAAACTGCTTGCACACTACTTGAATGGACCTGAGATTGAGACTCTGAGTGATCATGTTGCTGGGATTGAGACTGGGATTCATCATGTATGATGGGATCATCAGTAGCTTAAACTTGACTCTCAGATTGAACACCTGGAACTTCACCTTGTTTGTCTGTTGCAATATCTTGAGTAGCTTGATCTTGAATTACAAATTGAACACAATTTCCTTCAACTGCATCATCTTGACTTTCAACAAAACATGTACCTTCAGCTTGTTTTTCTTCTGCAACTTTGTTAGATGTATGATGTGTCTTCTTTGATGCAACCTTTTGAGGCACTTGTTTACCTTTTCCTTTAGCACTTGAGCCTTTTTGTTTAGTGCCAGTTTCACTACTTTGTGTTCCACCACAGCCAAGACATGTTTTTCGGTTGTGTCCAGCAATACTACAAACACTACACTTTACACTCTTCCAGGCCTTAGACAGCTTACCATTCTTCACAATCTCTTCAGTTTCAGGAGCTAACATTACACTTTTTTACTAGTTGAGTTAGCTGCAGTTGTTTGAGGTTTTGGTGGAATTGTTGTTGGCACAGATGATTTTTACCAATTCTCATTGCTAGTTATGGGTTGGACATGGTGTTTGTAGGTTGCTTCCTAAGTGATAAGATAGTAACAAGGATGAGCCCATGTTTCCACAGCTTCTACTTTTTGTCCATTTAAAGCCATATTCTAATTGGTAGCAAGAGCATGTTTACATGGTAAACCTTTTATCTCCCATCTTCTGCAAGTACAAGACCTGTCTACAACATTAACTACACATTGGTCTCTCCATGGTCCACTAACCTGAAACTTATCTCCCCCATTCCATAAAACATTATACCTAACAGCCTCTTTCTTAATAGCCTCTAAAATGTGTTGTGCAGTTGGTGTTAGTGGCCCATCACTCTTCTCAATGACCTTCATAACATGCATTATCCTCTTCATACATATTCCCTGATGTATTCTAAGGCTGTAATAATTGGTTTGTTTATACCCTCAATTATTTTCCCATGAAACACTTGATACATGTTATTAAGTAACACATTAGAATGAGGTCTCAAAAAATAAGACAAATAAAGGTGTATTACTTATACATTTCATGGTACTTTAACATATACCAATTAAGTTACACAGATAGATGACTTACATGAGAAATATGACCGTGACCAATTGGTTGGTGGTATCTAACTTAACCAATCATGGGCAGGTTGACTAAATTATTGAAAGCATCCATAGCTTTCTCAAACTATACAATAGTTGAGACTGTTGCACATCTCCACAGATGGTCTTTGAAGGCCCTACCTTTCCAATGAAGCTTCATATACTCATGAATGCTTCAAAGACAAAATATGTGCTCCGCATTTGGAAAAACTTCTCTTAATGCTGCAATAATATCCTGCACAAAAAACACATATATTTAATATCTGTTTGAAAACAGAGCAACTTGAAATCAGTAGAAGTTTAAGGGAGTACCTTTTGCATGTCATTAACAAAAGTGAATATTTAGTTTGCCTCAAGTTGAAGATCATCAGATAAACAATAAAGAAACCAAGTCCATGATCCTGTGTTTTTTGATTCAGCAAAAGCATAAGCTAATTGGTATATACCATTGTTGCTATCAATTCCCACAGCTGTTAGAAGTTGACTCTTTGAAGGATCATCAATAGGAAAAGCATCTATCCCCACCAAATGTCTCTGTCAGGTTTTAAATCCTTCATTGAATGCACCTAAACAAACATACAGTCTCTTGAATTCTCTTGTTGGAAGAGTATCCTCTGCAGGCCATTCCATATGAATCACAACTGTTGTATTAGGGTTTCTCTTCTGCAACTCTTGAACATAGTATCTCAACATGGTAAATTGTAGCTTGAATTCCCCCCTAATGCCTCTTACTGCTATTCTTTTTGCCCTTAAAACCTTATACATTGACACTTTAAGCTTAAATTAGTTGGTAAGCTGATTATGAACAAACTTCACTAGAATTCGTGGATTGGTTTGAATTTGTTTTTTTTTATTTGCTATGAGATAAAGTTAAGGTCAAAATGTTTGAGCGTCCTTGATTGCAAACATGTGTGTTGATCATTATATTTTCTGACTATCCAAGGACCTTTTTCACCATCCCTGCCGACAACCAACAGCCATGGGCAGAGTATTTAGGAAGGGTCATTTTTGCCTGCAATTAGTGCATCTAAACCCTTTCTGGTTAATGGACCTCTAACTGGGCCTATACCCAGTCCAACACTTTCACTTGGGCCTGATAGTGGAACACAACCCACACATCTGGCCCTTATTCTTCTTTCGTCATTCTTTTGAAAAAGCAACTACCTTCCTGTTTCTTTGGAATGCTCTCTTACCGTCTCTTTGACATTTTTTGCACTATCAAAGCCTTGACCATGGTAAAATCATGTGGCATAAACACCATCATGAAGAGACTCTGTCCTAACCCTTGGAACCCCAGAGTTACCTATGTCTGAATCAGAAGCATAAGTAGTGTAAAAGGCATCATCATCCATCACATGTAACTCAGTTTCCAAATTTATGTCATCACTTATATTAGTAGATGTTCCTGCGTTGCCTAACTCAGGACTCTGACTCCCCTGGACCAAAGAAAGTTCTACATCATTCACCTCACAAATATTCTCTTCATTTGCCAGAATTGTGTCCTTACCTGAATTGCCTAGGTGATTAGTCTGACTCACTTGGAACATAGTGATATCAACATCAGCCTCCTCTTCCATGTTATTGCCACCCACAGTTGCTCCTCCTACTTTCTCTAACTACTTATCCTGAGTCATTTGGAATAGAGTGACATCCACATCAGGCTCCTCAAAGCTGTTATTGGCATCAACAAGTGCTCTTCCTACTTTCTCTAATGGCTTATCCTGAGTCACTCGGAACAAATTAACCTCAAAATTATTAGGGTCCTGAAAACTATTCTCCTTATCAATAAGTACTAATGCACCCTCACTGTTATCAGCATGTTGGCTGGCAAAGGACATGTCCAGGGTTGAAAATACAGGGTCAAGAGGCAACTAACTAGATTCCCCAAGATAATCGATGTCCATAGGTACTTGTGTAAGTTGCATAAATGGCTGAAGGACAGGCTCATTATCAAGGTCATCTAAAACCAATTGTCTACAACACGATTGGATAGCAGCACTAGCTGCTTTTCTAGTAGGTTCATCCATCTCCTAAAATACAGTCTTAATAGACTGTGGGGACATTTCAGACAACTCTAACCTTGTCATACCTATTTCAATGTAAACATCTATCAACTTATGGTCTTTGACAATGTCTTTCAACAAGTCAAGATTGACAGGTCTACGAAAACTAAATAAGGCATCATCTAATGTACTACCAGGCTTAACAAAGTAGTAGTAATTGGTTTCTCCATCTGCATAACTATTTTCGGTCATCAGAGCATCCAGTTCTTCAACCGATACTTGGTTCATGTCAACAAAATCAACCTGAGATTCCCTACCTCCTTCATAGATCATCTTTGGCTAGCTTTTGAATGTGCCATTGTGATGAAACAGCATACCAAAGGAACCAGATCGACCAGCTATTGAAAGACATAACAAAACATTGTTACGATTATCTTACCTAAAATGGAAATACCTTAAACAATCTAAAAAACATATCAGTGTAAACGATTATGACCAAAAACCATTTACCATATCTTCTGATAGCACACATTCGTTCTGTCTCATGGTCATCAAAGTAAGGTTCTTCTCTGATTTGCCATAGAGTAAATTGGTGCTTGTTAATTTCTTACTTGGATTATTAGATTTGATGAATGACATTGCATTAGGGTTTTTTGGGTAGGCTTCCAAAACAAGTTTGGGGATGAGTAATGAGTCCACGGCCTACTTATATTAGACATAATGGCGGGAAAATGGATTAGAGGTCTGCTGGATAGTACATCGAGAGAGAGAAAAACTCGCCTCGGAAAAAAGACGAGTATACCCTACAAATGAAACGGATAACGGGATTTTTGGACATATAACAGGACGTTGACCTTAGCATTACGGGTCAAGGGACGCAATCGGCCTCAAAAACACAAGTTTTGGACGCACAGCGACGATTTTCCCAACTTTGGGGCCCTTGCGATGCTTTTGGGAAAGTTTAGGGACCAACGGTGTATTTTTGTCTAATTCTTATATTTATTATACGTAACACTATTAGTTTCTGCCTATAACGACCGTTTTATGTGTCCGTCAAAACATTTCATGAACAAGTTAAATGAGGGCTAGACGGTATGTTTTCATCTTCTCTTATCTTTGACGACCGATTTTTGAATTGATTTTAGGTTGATTAAATGTAGCCATAATTTTAAGTTTTGGGTTGTTGTTTGTTAAGTGTTGTATCTTATTGTTAGAGATTATTATTTGATTTTGTGTTTTGTTGGAGGTTAATATCAATATGTTTTTGGAGTGATGATTGTTGATGGCATAAAAGGAAATAAAGAAAAGAAAAAAGCTATCACATCGTGTGATGCTAGCCTTTAAAGTTATGTCATAGTCAGGAATTGCATTTGTATTACTTAGTTTTCTATTATATCCCACATCTCCCCATAAGGTATACATTGTAAAGGCTCTTATGCTATAAAAGAGACCTCATACCTCATGATAGGGTTGGATGTCTCATTTGTATCTTTAGCTGTGTGTGGTTTTCTCCTCTCTCTCTCTCTAGAAAAACACACATATCTTCCCTTTTCTTAATATATCAAACACCATGTTTACTCTTTATTTTGAGCTTCCCCGACCCCCGAACCACATAAATCATATGTTATTATCGGTCCTACAATTGGTATAACGAGCCAAGGTTGCTTATTACAAGTGAGACATCCACCCTTCTAGCTAAGACTAGGAGGGGTATTTATACTAAAAACTAGCCTAACTTACCACTATTGACTAAACTAGTCCTTGCACATAGAAACTATTGCAATATAATTCCCGACTATAATATAACTTTAAAGGCTAACAATCTCTCCCCAAAGTGATGTTATACGGGAATTACTTACAACGTTCCTTACAAGTAAAATTAAGTACGAAACATAAGCACAACAACTCCGAGAATGGTCTTCAAACTTCATTACTTCTTTCAGCTTCATGAATCTTCTCAGCTGCCATCTCTTTACTTGCAGAAGAACAATGTGAGCAAATCTAATTAGAGATTAAATCTGGATTTTCATTCTCCCCTATTTAGTGCTCTCCCCCAAACTGACAACCTTTCTGATGAATGCCCTAAATCTGAAGAAGTCTTTTGATGAGTAAATGCATAACGTCTTTAGTCTTCTAACACGCAGCGGAAAATTTAGAACAGACTGTAGACTCGAACTTCTTCAAGATTGTCCTTTCGGGGGAACAGAATATCAACATCTTCATCTCACCAAATGCATTCCAGTTATCTTATATATGAAAAATCAGCTCGTGTCGTACACATGAAACGATAACACCAAAGTAACAAGTTGAAACACTAATCATCTTGAATTTGTTGCCCGAAATTGGTGAAGGTGGATAAGGTAGAAGTACGTAGAATAAGATGAGAAGATAAGGATATAGAATCAACCAATCTCCGAAACAACACTTTTCATATATCATTAAACCCGATCACCTGAACTTGTTGTGCGTCCTCGATGTACACATTTCTCTCCCCTGATGGTCACGATTTATCGGAATCAGCATAATAATGTGTATGTGAAGCAGTAACTGGAAGCACTTTATCATTAATCATATCAGCCCGTGAGAAGATGTCGATAAGCCCAATCTACTAACAATACCATTTGAAATGTCTAACTCTTTACCAACCCCCTGTATAAAAAACAATGGCTCTCTGTAGTAACCACATGTGAAGATAACCCGATATGATGAACTTGAGAATGAAGTAAAAACCCCAGACTTGTAACTTAAGCTTTTACTATCTTGATGACTAAGAATGGTGTATGTTATACCCCTAACAAAAGTGTAATAAGCACAATCCCTCTTGAAATATCCTCAACTACATGAGCCACTGAGCACTACAACGTGGCTCCTTAAAGTGATAGCTACTTTATGGGTATAGATAGAAAGAATCACAAAAGTAACNTAAGAATGGTGTATGTTATACCCCTAACAAAAGTGTAATAAGCACAATCCCTCTTGAAATATCCTCAACTACATGAGCCACTGAGCACTACAACGTGGCTCCTTAAAGTGATAGCTACTTTATGGGTATAGATAGAAAGAATCACAAAAGTAACTAGATATCCAAGTCTTCGTCACCATTAACCTATGCCCAAACAAGTCATCTTCGCGGAAGGGAAGAAAGAAAGAAGACGAAATAAGTACACACATCCGTAAAACGTTACTTCAAACCCAAATAAATAATAACGAATCATCACCGCAGTCACATTTGATATTCATTGAAAACTTTAGCTGTTAAATATGTATCCTCGTGAAGAAATTTGTATAACCAAAATACCACTCTTTTTGTCAAATAAAATACTAAAGAGCACACAATGTATTAAAATACATTTGGATATTAAATGTTTAGCCCAACTTTAGCAAATTTTCGGATCTAATAAAATGTTACACCCCATGAACGATTTGACCAAAATTTAAAACTTTTATGCGGAAACGCTTTGACCCATGTCACTCATTTTTAAACTGATTAAAATAAGTTACAAACAAACATTGAGACTATTTTTAGAAGAACTAGACTCCAATACTTTTAAAATGAGTGGTGGCACCCTAAAGTGTACTGTGACCCCTAAAGTGCACTATTGTCTCAAAATGAGCCGTAACACTTTTTAACGTAAAATCAACACTTTAAACCTATATTTCAACATATGTAATCCACATTTAACTTAAAATATACATTATACCTTGATTCCCAAAATTCTTGACTCGTTAGACCCAAAATGGGTTAAAATGAACCTTGTCCCAAACACCCTTTTTTTCTGCATGACCCTTTGGTGCACTATTGACCCATTTTCCGGAAAAATAACTTTTATAACATGACATGATTGGCCCTAAAACAGTTAACTAATATTAACCAAGGATTTGGTCAACAAAAGTCAAACTATCAAAGAAACAATGCAAAACCAAGGAGTATAGTTATTCCCGGGTCGTTAAAGTCCCAAGAGATGTGATATTCTGTGTAAAAACGAGTTTAGGATCACAATATGTTGAATAGAAAGAGGGATACATGAACAAAAATCGATCACTTTTAAGAAAGTTAAAATCTGTAAATTACAGCGACTTAAATGCAAATTAAACAAAATAAAAATAGAAAACTAAAATTAAAAATGATGATTAACTAAGTTATAACAAAAATAAAAAGTAAATATTAATTATGATTATTAAAACTAAAACAAATTATCTAAAAATGAGAAAATAAATTAGGAAATGAAAATGAAATTCTAAAAATGTAAAATAACTTAGAAAATGATTAAAAACTTAAAAACTTATTTATCTAATTATTTATATAATTATTATTACTTAAAAACTATTTTTAATTACTTAAACAAATTAAATATACAACTAAATAGGAGATTACCTAAAAAAAAAAATTGCAAATTCAATTTCTAAAAATCTATGATAACTTAAAATTATTTTTAGAAAATTAAAACTATTTTTTACAACTATTTAATTACTACTTATTAATTATTAACTATTTATTAATTATTATTAATATAATAAACTAAAAAGAAAATGAAAAAATGTTATGGAAAATAAACTAAAAACTTTGAAAAGTCTAAAAATATGTAAAACTTATTTTAGAACTCAAAATTTATTATGCTAATTATATAATTACTATTAATTAATTACTAATTATTTATTTATTATCTAATTAATTAACTAAAATTACAAAAGCTATATATGAACATGAAAATGCAATATAATTTTACAGATTCTAATAAACTTATAAAACTTTAGAAAAAATTTAAAAGTTTACCCTAGATAATTATATATATTATATATATACCTATTTTATTAATATTAACTAATTAACTATATAAAATATTTTGATTTTTTATAAATATTCCAAATAAATAAGAGTTAAAAATCTGATATTTTCTTTAAATATCACTAGGGGGACAAAATTTAAGAAAAATATAAAAAATACTAGGTTTTAACAAAAATAAGCAAATGTTTAAGCTAAGTAAGACTAATAACCACTTATTCTTATTTTTTAATTCTGTGCTACCAAATTGATTCTTATTAAACTATACACTGTAATTATAAAGCAATGAAGAATAAATAGTGTAGAAAAATAAAAATAACATGGATATTACAAAAGCATTGACGATGATCCTACACCGGTTCAGTGTTGTTGTGGATTCCGTATTCAAACAGCTATGAAGGTGAAACTAATACNATGAGATTTTCAAAACAAATGAAAGATTTAAACCACAAGATTTATTCCAAACTGTTTAACCACTAATATTAAGCATAGTCAAGCATATAAACAACACTTATAACACCTAGAATACAAGAATCCAAAATCCACTATTTTCACAGTGAAAATGGATTATTTAGCAACTATGAATTACAATGAACAATACCACTATTTTAAGCACTAATCTAACATAACAACACCAAATAAACATAGAACAAGCAGAAACAAACAGATTTAAGCACAAGAACAGTAAAATGCCAAATATGGTGAAACTGCTTACAACTTGTACTCTAGCTAGAAACCAAGAACAAGGACCTTAGAACCAATCCTATAGGCTTCCACAAGCCACTAAACCATGGCCATCCAAGATACACCATGCTCCAGGAATCTACAGTCTTCAACCTGCAACTTTTTATTTTTCATTGTATTTTCTTGATTTTTTTGTATTTTTGTGTTTTTGATACTACAATGAATTTTATGGTTTCTAAAAGCTTTTAGAAGCTTTCTAGGAGCTTATGTGAGCTTATTCAGTCCATGAAACACTAACAAAACCACAATTCAAGGTTTTTAATCTTGAAAGGGACAATATCAAATCATAAACTGTAATGTAACATAAGTGATGAAATTAAAACTTGAAATATATTTAAGAACACTGAATTATGATAACAAAGTACTTGAAAGCTATAAAGATACACTAGAATTTTGATTACAACTAATTCGACATAAGAAAACTAAAGTAAACTAGATATCTCAAAATGCTGCATCTCTCTCCTCTTTTATAGATCCTTTGAACTCCCACTACCACTCTGAACAAATCCCACCACTAATCTAAGCCGTTGGATGAGCTTAAATCAATCTTGGCCTTTAAACCGAATTTGGCGCCAAATTTTGTACACGTGGCTAGAGGTTATTAAATCCACATTGTGATATATCAGGGTGCTTAGTGGACTAGTTGGGATAATTTCAAAGTATAATGATGAGATTTTTAGGGAATTATTTATCTAACGAAGGAAATGGGGATTTTGGTGATAGTGGGGATACAGGGCATTAATTGTGGGGGGCTATGGGGTGTAGGGTTGGTGAAGTGGTGGT
>LBNU01031165.1:149840-169199 GCA_014162995.1 Artemisia annua | reverse complement strand
TTTTCCAAGATCATCACGATCATTATTTGGATAGCATAGAGAACCAAATATATGAAAGTGTTGTATGTTAGGCTTTCGTTTGTGAACAATTTCATACGGTGTGACTTTGTGACGTTTATTGATCATACAACGATTTTGGGTGTAACATGCAGTTGAGACGGCTTCTGCCCAAAGATAATCTGGTAATTGAGCATTAATGAGCATCGTTCGTGCGGCTTCCACTAACGTTCTATTGCGTCTTTCGACCACTCAATTTTGTTCGGGAGTCTGTGCAATTGATGTTTGATGTTCAATTCCAACTTTCTCAAAGTAAGCACGAAGAGTTTCATTCTTGAATTCAGTTCCATTGTCTGTTCTTACGATTCTGACTGTGTTGCGAAGTTGAACCTGAATTTTCGTGAGAAAGGTGATTATCATCGATGGAGCTTGATCTTTGCTACGAAGAAAGTAGACCCAAGTCCATTTGGAGAAGTCATCGACTATCACTAGAATGTATCGTTTCCCATTGATCGTTTGTACTCGCATTGGGCCACATAAATCCATATGAAGAAGTTGAAGAACATGATCGGTACTTGGTTCTGGTTTTGAACTTAGATGTGCATGTTTGCTCTTTCCTTGTTCACAAGCGGGACATAGGTGATCTTTTGCATATCTGAACCTTGGAAGACCGTCAACTAGTTTATGGCGAGCAAGATCAGTCATAGTTTTTAAGTTGAGATGTGACATGCGTTGGTGCCATAACCAGGATTTTGTCGATTTAGCCTTTGAAAGTAGACAAATGGGAGAGGAAGCGGTCATGTCGGACATTGAAATTGTATAAAGACTGTTTCCACGTGTGCCGGACATCAGATCATTTCCTTGTAGATCACGAACAAAGCATGTTTTCTCCCTGAATGCAACTTCCAGATCACCATCACAAAATTGACCGACTTAGAATAGATTGTGACCGAGGCCTTCAACATAATAAACACGACTAATTTCGATATTCCCACTGACATAGTCCCCATATCCCATAAATGTAGCGAAATGATCATTCCCGAATCTGACAGTACCAATGAACTTTGAGACAAAGTTTCTTAGCAGTTTGAGATTACCTGTCATGTGTCGGGAGCATCCGCTATCAACAATCCAGAGAACAATTTGCACCACTTGCATCACATAAAAGAGACGACGATGGTACAATGGTAAGGGTGGAACCCGAAGAAGTTGTGGGTTCCGTTGGGTTAGAAGCACACATATTAACAATTTTAGGAATCCATATAAAGTTATGTGTTCTTTGTAACCAACATTGCCAATTCCAACTAGATTTAGCCTTTTTCTTAGTGAATTCACTAAGTGATGGCATGTTCCTAGGGTTATTGTTCGCAACTAGTGGGTGGACTACATCATTCTGAGAAACTACACAAGGCATAAGTCCTAGCACAGATTTTGAAAGATTAGCGGGCCTAGATTTTCTACCTGTTGTATGTTTCTTAAAACGAGATAAAAGAGAATTCACAACACATTTAGAATGATCATCAGATAACATACTCTTATGACAAAACAAACATGAAGCATTAACATTCAAAGCATTTAAAGGTTCATCGTTCGTTACACAACGATTAGGATTACAATTTGCCAAATCAGAATCTAAATCTAGTGCAAGATGAGTATTATTCAAAGTCCTAGGGTGTTCTTCTACTTCAGAGGCTTCTAGTGTCTCTCTTCTACGTTGCAAAATCCTATTCTTCCCTTTCATACGTTTACGCTTGGATCTGCTAACGCTAGAAGTGGCAACAATTCCTGTAGAAGTGGAAGGATCCATATTAGACTTATGAGTGTGTTGTTCTACATTGGTTATGTCTAATGAGTACATTCCTGGTGCAACTACTCTAGTGTTGACAGATTTTCCTTTTTCAAGTTCTCGTATTTTCTCTTTCAACTCAATGATAATGTGCTTTTTATCTTGAATTTCATTTTCGAGCTTTCTGTTTGAATAGAGATAGTTATCTCGACTCTTTTGCCAATGGTCTGTAACTTCTTGCAATTCTGCAATTTCCTTTTCATATTTTGAAATTTGGCTTTTTAATTCCTCATTTTCTTTTTGAAAGGATGTGGAAGTGTTAAAACTTTGCATTTTTAGTTCGAAATCAAGATTTGATTTTGACACCATTCAAGCTTTTTGTTGAGTTGAGAAATCTCATTAGAAAGTTTGTTTTGCACATCATCATTGTGTTGTCGGAGATTTATGTTTTCATCTTTTAATGTCTCAATTTGTTTAGACAACAACTCAATATCATCACAGTGATCATCAACAAGCATAGAAGTACCAGATTCATAAAGAGAATTCATAATCACAGAAATTATATCAGCACTAAGAACATGTTCCAAGAGTCGATCAGCTTCTTTTTGTAAAAATTGATTTCGACGTTTTTGCTTTAAAATTGCTTGTTCAGATTCTTGAAACACATTCATTATGGTTTTGACTTCCCTGTTAAGTTCCTGTTCCTATTTCTGAGCATATGAATGCAAGCGTTGAAGACTTGGAGAAAATTGTGTTTGTAACATTTCCCTTCTTTCTTTCGCAACAGGGGAAAGAAAGTTAGCAACAGTAATTTCAGAATTTTTAACAACAGCATGTCCATTGATTGAATTTCATTAGTGAATGATTTATAGTATTGAAATAAAGTAGAATCAGTTAACATGCTTAGCTTCTTTTGTAAATCGTTGTTATTTTGAAGTATCATCTCTAAGCATGTTTCATGATCTGCTTTAGTTTTGAAATGATTGAGTTGTGATTTACAATGCTCAAGTGCACGTGTTAAAGCCACATTTTTGTCTCTCAACTTTGCATTCAGTGCTTGACACTGGATATTTTGATTTTGGCTAGTCATAAGTAACATTCTCCATTCAGCGTCTGAATCAGTCAAAGGTGCATGTTGTTCAATTTGATCATTGTATTAATATGCATTGGGCGTAATTGTTTCATCAAATGTAAAATCTGAGTTTATTGGATCATCACCAAATAAAACCACTGTGGACATTTGATCAATTGCGTGAGTAGGTAACATAGAATCAGATTGAACAACTTGTTCCTCGTCTGAGACAGAAGCAGAAGCAGAACCAATGTCATGTATCAGGCATGGATTAGAATCATCTACCTGATACTGATCGTCAGTGTCATAGATAGGACTGGAATCACTTACTTGGAGTTCCTGTGTGTCTGCCATTAGTAGCATAGCATCAGGTTCATCTAAGTCATCCTTGACAGAAGCATGAGAGACGTTGTTAGACACTGTGTGATCAATCTCAGGAGTAGAATTGCGTGCTTCATTGTGAAGTGCCGAGAGATACGCTTGCAGATAGTATGCACTTCCATGAGATTTTCTAGATGTCTTTTCCACATTCGTAGTATCATTTTCACGCTTTACTAGATTTGTCAGTGGTGATTCCAGATAGCTATGAAGGGTGATAGGTGGAGCAAGGAGAATTCTTTTCAGGAACTTTCTTTGGAGACATGACTGTAGTAGCTGATTCATTCGGAGTTCATGGTATGACATATGCATGAATTCAAGACGTTTCCACATATCATGAGCACTAGCGTCAAAGTCCATTTTAGAGTAAATGGAGTTTGGAAGGCCTAGTATGATGTACCAAACAGCTTGTTGATCAGCATCGTATTGATCTAGGTCAGAACCAGTCAAAGTGTCTTTAGTTTGTAGTTCAATGAACCCAGTTGAGTCAGCAATGAATTTTATTTGATATGGTCCTTGAAGAATGGATTTCAGTATGAGATTAGCTTGTGGACGACCGTTAACCCATTTTAAGAATCGTCGTTTCCAAGAAGTGTAGTTACCAGGTGACAACATAGGGGGATATGTTTCATTACCAAAGTGTAAGACATGACGAGGTTCGGTACTGTGACGTGGAGTATAAGGAGAGTTTGAGTACGGTAGTTGAGACATGATGAAAGACTTGTGTGAAAATGGATCTTGTAGAAGGTATAAGTGTTATGCCAATTCTCGAAAACTTTCCCAAGTGTGTTCTCGAAAACTTTGTAGAAGAATATCTCGAAAATCTATCAATGTCCAAAGATCTCGAAAAACGAATACCAAAGTTCTCGAAAACGATCAAAGTTCTCGAAAGTTGTATGTTATCGAGATTATACAAGCTCGATAATATCCAACGAGTCGAAGTGTTTTCTTTCTTATACAAGAGAGAAAAGCACTGAGTAAGCAACGGAAACACCTTTGGAGCAATAAACAAGGATCTCGAAAGATTGGGGCTTAAGTTTCTCGAAAACAAGTACTTTTATGGCAGAATTTTGTTTTTGTAAAAAGCAAGCCAAAAACACGTTTTTAATCCAAGATTCTTGTACAACTAACCTTAAAATGATGAAATCTTAAAGAAAGTTGCAAACTTGAACCACTTTTCAAAAATTTGAAAATTTTCGAAAAATAGTACAACTATACGAATCTTAAAATTTTTGAAAAAATTTAAAACTTTGTTGGTTGTTTTGAGTTTGTAACACAAGTTTGAGGACAAAGATGTGATAGAAACACGAAACAAACAAGAAAGCTGCAAGCTTTTGCAAAAATTAACGAGTAAAAANCTTAAAGAAAGTTGCAAACTTGAACCACTTTTCAAAAATTTGAAAATTTTCGAAAAATAGTACAACTATACGAATCTTAAAATTTTTGAAAAAATTTAAAACTTTGTTGGTTGTTTTGAGTTTGTAACACAAGTTTGAGGACAAAGATGTGATAGAAACACGAAACAAACAAGAAAGCTGCAAGCTTTTGCAAAAATTAACGAGTAAAAACAAATTTTTTGGTTCGTTAGGTACAAAAACAAAACATACACCTTCTTCTAGCGATTGATACCGCTTGTTAGGTCACCATATTGTAAACACAAGTATTGGTTTTGGTAGAAATGAGATGAGAAATAGAGTTTGGTTGATTATAACAAATGAGAAGAATAAAAGTGCAAGAGTTTCTTTAGATATTGAAATAACCAACAAGAAATATGAGATACAATGAGTCCTATTTATAGGTGAAGAGTAGGGCAACACTTCTCTCTTCCCTATCTTCTCTAAACGTGGGCTTCTAGGCCCATTGGACGCTTATTGGACTCTAAATGCTTAAACATAAGTAAACAAATATAATAGCAACCTATTACATATACTGAAATAACCGAGACTTGAAAAATGTTGATAAACTTAGATCCTAACAAAACTCCCGTGATTCGTTTGGTGTGGATGATGTGGTAACATGGTTAAATCCTCCTCCAAGAGAATGTAAAAACTTCAAGATTAAAGCAACGCCAAAAACTTGAAACTTGATGCCAAAAACTTGACTATCGTATACATATTCTTATTCAATGTAACCTGTTAAACCTGAGAAAAAAATCATGGCAAACCTCGCGTAAAATCGGCGGTAAAATCTATATAAGATAAAATCCTAGAAAGCAACTAAAGATATAATGCTTGTGGAATGAATGTTTGCAGATTCCTGGAGTTTATAAGTTAAAGATTTAACAAAACTTTACAATTCCGGCAGAAACACAAAACTTGTAAAATTTTCAGAAAATTAGCACCTGACGCCATCAGGTTTTAGAGCCTGATGCCATCAGAATTGATCTGACAGAATTTTTATGTTTAGTTTCCAGAAAATTTCTGGAAAAACCTATGCCTTAATTCCTAGAATTTCTGCAAAACAATCATTATGACTCGATACAAGCATTTGACTCAAACAAATACTAATATGTATGTTTATATCTCATTGTTATCGTTCATGTTCAATTCTTTCTTTTAAACAAATTTATATTTTCCTTACACTTATCATTTGCAAAATACCTTTATATGTAGTTAAGACGAAGTTAAAAACAAAATAAAGCATCAAATTAATTTGAAATATCAACCATAATCAATAAAATAAAACATACATACGGAAGCAAATAAAATCAAATAAACAAACAAAGCTTGGGTTGCCTCCCAAGAAGCGCTTTTCTTTATTAACGAGTCTTATAGCTAGACTCAAAGTCACGTCCTACCCTATGTAAGTGAGTTCCTCATCGAGGACATCTTTAGGGTTGAATTTGGTTTGGAGTTTCCTATTAGTGCGCTCGGTTAGATATGTCCTTTCAAACTTCTTTCCATCCGGATCATATAATGTCATCTTTATGTGCCATGATCCATCTCCTTCCTTAGGTGGTTTTTTCCAATTCCATTGATGTTCATCTCCTTTGCTTTTCCACCTATTCATTCCTAGATTAATTGGCAAAACTCCTAGGAAGTCGATCATTTTTTCTAAAAACTAGGGGATCTTCGAATGGGTCCAATTCAGTGTCCCTAGCCAAAAGTTGTTCTACCGTATGTGTTCGATTCACAAATTCTTCTTCTAGGTAGAATGGGCGTTGGGGTCCTATGAAGTCTCTATTTACCCAAGGTCCGTATCTAGAGGGTCTCCTATTAACATCTGCCCAATGAGGCATTGGTTCCTCATGGGTGTCATAGGCGTGTTTCTTAACATTATATACCGACCAAGTTTCTCCTTCTCCTATCGCTATTTTAGATTCCTTACAATCAATCATTGCATTTGCAGTAGCTAAAAATCCTCTCCCTATCAACAAAGGACATGTAGGGTCGCTGATGTATTTCGAAAGCTTTAAATTTATAATACTAATTTTACCGATTCCTTAATACACAAAACACACGGGTAAAGTATAAACCCCGTTTATAGTAAAGGTTTTTAGGTAAGACCAGGTCGTCCCAAGAGATTTGTAGCAATTCACATATCGTTTATCAAGTAACAAAGCCAAATGATTGTCACATATCAAATAGCTAAACGTGTGTATAAGGAAAAGCAAAGTACCAAACAAGACATGATCCGTATAGATAATAGATAGAGATAAAGCAAGACTTATATAAAGAAAAGCATGCAAGTTACAATTATTGGTGTATTAATCGTAACAAATATATCTACCAATAATGATATAGAATCCTTTCGACCTATAGACTACATCATCACGAGCGCATTAAGAATGGTTTATATCGAATACGCACACATATGAATTCCTCCCAACCCAGCATTTCTACATAAGGAAGGGTTTTAAACATCATTCCACTTGGTTTGTTTAGCAATTTATCACACAATTTCTACAAGCATGATATTGATTCGCTTGGCCAAAACGTCTCAAAATCAACCACACACAATTGACCCTTTCAACCTACTTCAATTGCTAATGATCAACCAAAGGATACACAAGATCCAAGCAAAAGTAATATCGAATTTATAAGCATTTATTCACAAGTTATACTAATATCGTCTAAATATCATATCATAACCAACCAATAACCAACATATAAAACTCAGAAACATGTTCAATATTATTAGTAAAGAAATGTACCAAATCCGTTTATGCGAGTAATACGAATAAAAAGTACCAAAAACCAATATATCGACTACCACAAGCACTAGTCCAACAACCCAAGTATCCATGATCAACCAATAACCCATGCTACTGAATATACCCGAGGGAATGTCACGTTCACCTCTGCAAATCCGCAACGTGTCACCAAATGGAGTGTTTGGTAACAAGGTTAATGGTAGAGAATTGAGAGGATTTGGTGTGAATCCTCCAAGAATCGTGTTTAGGTTCTGTAAAAGTGATGAATGGTGATCTATAAATGATAGTGGACCTTTGTAAATTCGTGGTTAGAGAGGATGGTGATGGTAGTGATGGCTCGATGGAGTTAAAGGGGTGTTTGGATCATTGGATCCTAAGACCCTCACCACTCCTCCTTCTCTCCAAGTTGTGTTCTTATGATAGTATATGTTAGGGTCTTGGTTCTCTACGTTTTTGGGGTATATATAGGCTTAGGAACACTTAGGGATCAAGTTGGGGAAGTATATGATCGGTTAGGACTCAATTTAATGCATATTAGCTGATCAGAGTCGAAGTACTCCGCACTTACTAACAAAACCCATCGTACTTGTAAAGTGCACCGCACTAATTGGCAAAACCGGCATACTTGTTATCATTTCCAGCATTTGGCACAAACATGAAAATTGTAGATAATTCTCTTAGCTTTCCGTGGCCGCAAACGGGAAGTAAAACGGAGCCCGTATGCTCAACTTATGGCCAAAACAGTGGACAGGTGTCAGGAGATCTTAACTTAAGTTTGTTTCTTCGTTTTAGCTTCATTTCTTCGTGTTTTCTTCCTTTTCTTCCACGACACGTCCGATGAACCTACAATATCAAATATAGTCTATTAAGTATCGAAAGTTCATATAACTCACCAAAATATATACATAAAAGCATAGATAACACATATAGAAATATGTATAATTGGTGCGTTATCAGTCGCTAACCATATCAAGGACGTGAAAATCGGCCAAAATTGTTAATTTTCCTATGTGTACTAACACATCCTTTACTACTCCAACCGGGTATGCTACACTTCCATCCGCTAAGCCTATTATTACCTCAGTCTCCTCAAGCTTCCCTAGTTTAAGAGAGATGTATAGTGATAATGGAAGTAAGTTAAGGCTTGATCCAAGATCGGCTAATGATTCATAAGCCTCCGAATTACCGATCTTGAAAGGTAAAACAAATATGCCCGGGTCATCTAGTTTCTTAGGTAACTTGTTTTGAACGAAAGCAGTACCCTTATCACCTAACTTAAGCTTCTTCTAGTACTTTTCCAAAAAGGCACTGTAGTAAGGAGCACGTGCAAGGACATCAATAACCGGACGTTCAAGGTGGAGCTTCTTGAATTCTTCGTCAAGGTTTTGAGTGTGAGGTGTTTCAATTATGTTATTGACCAATTTAGCATTTGATATCTTACTTTCGTGGTCTTTGTGGAGGACTTGGGTTTGTTTGAAACACGTGCTCATGACGTTGACCGAATAGTATTGTGCGGCCAAACAAGACAAACTCCCCACATTTCCATGGACCACTAGCAATTGGAAGGACATAGAGTGGGGCCAAACAATAGTGACACAATTAAAGCATGGGGTATCATGACATGCCAATTTCTCAATTTTAGTGACAACTCAGCGCCACCTCATCATCCTCACTTTTAACATTCACACACCAAAACACCTCTTCACTCATAACATGCCATTTAGGTCCCACCCACCATCAATTTTATTTTCTTTTACATTTTATCAAACAAACTAAATTTCATTAATTCAAATAAAAATAGTAAAATACAATACAAAACTTTGAAAAAATACGAAAAAAAATTAAAACAATGCAAAACTTTAAAAAATAAATAACTAATTTTCTGAGAAACTAAATCAAGTTTTAGATAACCGAAGTTAAAATTTTGAGGTACTAGAATAAGAAATAACTTCACATTTGAAACGTCCTAAAAAAGAACAAAACTTTATGAACATCACTTGGCTTTTGAATTATATGAACAAAAACTGAACACTTACAAAGGGAAAAATCTTTAATAGTGTACCATACTTGTCACAAAAATTACTTTTGTGTAGCGAACAAAAAAAATAGCTTTTTGATGTACTGAACTTTCATTTTTTTGGCCTTTTTGATGTACTATTGACATTTTTGCTCCTCAAATTATTAAAAATCCAAGGGCAAAAATGTCACGAAAATACATCAAAAAGGACAAAAAAATCGAGTATAAGGGGTAGAAAGAATATTTTTTTTGTTCGCTACACGAAAGTAATTTTTGTGACAAGTATGGTACATTATTAAAGATTTTTCCCCACTTACAAATCAACAAGTCTAAGAACGGTTTGAATATACTGAGAATGAAAAGATAAATGGGCCTAGGAAATTGAGTTTTACTCCCATAAATTTATAA
Source organism: Artemisia annua (assembly GCA_014162995.1). Classification (NCBI taxonomy): domain Eukaryota; kingdom Viridiplantae; phylum Streptophyta; class Magnoliopsida; order Asterales; family Asteraceae; genus Artemisia; species Artemisia annua. The sequence continues at coordinate 159,388 of LBNU01031165.1, read as the reverse complement.
TTAAGTGGGTCTCTTCTTATTAAAATATGAGAGAAACAAAAAAAAAAAAAAAAAAAAAAAAAAAAAAAAAAAAAAAAAAAAAAAAAAAAAAAAAAAAAAAAAAAAAAAAAAAAAAAAAACCTTCTAAATCTCACCTCCGCCTTCTTCAAGGTATAAAAACACATAACCTTAAATTCTGGACTCAAGAAGTAAGCACATTCTTCATTTTTCTTTTTTAATTTACTTGCTTCAAATTCTATCGAATTAGGGTTTACAACAGTAATTTTTTTTGTCCTTCTCCGAAAATCACACACGCCACTTAAATGGCTTGAGAAGTGGCGAGAGATGGTTGGGGTATGGTGGCACCATGGTGGCGGCGCCATTTTGGTGGCCACGTTGGATTTGGCGTAGGTGGATGTGATGATACCCTATGGTTTTAGATAGTACAAAGACATTAAACTTAACAATACCAAACACTTGCAGCAGCCATAACCAATACCATCAGCATGTTTGCAGCAGACACATAAAAACTAAATTGACAGCAGCATACTAACTGAATTAAGCTGTAACACGGCACGTTTGCAACAGGACACTGAGACACAATCCTAACTTAGGCTAGTAGGCAAGGAATGTGTTTTTTCACCATACACATTAGCGCCACGTTAGCTTTCTCTCTACTCTCACTTCCCTTCACCACTCTTCATCTTTTAAAGGGCAAGGGAAACCCATCTTCACCTTAACTCCAATTTTTTTTAATACTTACACAATTAAAAATGTAAACGTAAACTTAAAAATATAAATACAAAAACGTATGCATAAGAAATAGAAAACTTTTATCATAACTTAAAAACATTACACAGACTTAGAAATTAAAAATACTAAATTAAAAACTGGAATTAAATATTACGAGACAAATGCTCGACCAAATCGGTACGAAGGTTTTGATGCATTTGAGACGATCTGATGTACCTAATAACCTTTCACATTTGTTCATCAGATCGTACGGGGTCATCCGGTTGATGTGCTTCCGCTGAGTACCATTCGGGAGATATTGCCTTTTGTCTTTCCGAATCATGTTATGTAATTGATGCAAGTATACATGATATTAACTATTCTTTCTTTTTTCATGATTTTTTGGGAGTGGCAAGTATCGCCCATTTCTTCTTCAAAACACCAAACGCCCGTTCTACATCTTTCCTTGCCGATTTCTACATTTGCTTATACCTTATTCTCTTGTGGTCATCATCTGCTGGTTCTGGAATCGTCTTAACGAATGTTGCCAATTCTGGATATATCCCGTCAACAAGATAGTACCTAAATGGGTAAGTTACCCCGTTAGCAACAAATGGAATCTCGGGTGCGATTCCTTGTTTAAGATCGTTAAATAAAGGAGAGTTGTCCATAACATTGATGTCGTTGTTCGCCCCAGAAGTACCAAAGAAAGCATGCCATATCCATAAGTCTTGTGACGCAACCGCTTCCAGCAACATGAACGGATTCGAACCATGATCACGTCTAACATATTGACCTTTTTGTGCATTCGAACAACCAAACCACTCCCAATCTGTACAGTCAAGACTTCCTAACATAACCGGAAACCCGTGTATTTCTTCGTGATGTTGATAAAGCTTTATGACATCAGTCATAGTGGGTTTCCTCAAATACTCTGGACCAAAAAGTTCCATAACAGAGTTACAAAAATGATCAAGACATCGACGAGAAGTTTTATCACCCATATGCAGATATTCGTCTAAAGCATCAGGAATAGCGCCGTATACCATTTGACGAATTGCGGAGGTGCACTTCATCAACGCTGAAATTCCTTCTTTTCCGGTACAATCAACATTACTACTAAAAAATGGATTATGAATTGTTACCTCCCGAACTATCCAGTTAAAAAGAGTTCGACTCATTCGGAACCTCTTTCGAAAAGTATGTTCATAGTAGAACGGGTTCTCAGAAAAATAGGCGTCAACTAAACGTTCATGAGCACCATAATAATCTCGATGAAGGCGTTTTATCGTCGGACGATTTGCTTTTCGTCTATTTTTAATAAACGACAACAATCTTGCAATAAAATTCAATCTCCGACTTGTAACTTCTCGTTCTTCTTCTGAGTCGGTGAACATAATCATATCGGAATTCATTTGGAAAATAAAAGGAATGAGATATATGTTGTTTGACATTGTGTTGATTTGAGATTGTGTTTAAAAGATATTTGTGGGTATTTATAAAAGAAATAAAGTGGGGTGGTGTGATTTTTTATTTTTATTTTTTAGTCCCTATAACGGTAACAAACGTATATGTGCAACGTTCACATAGATTTTTTTTTTTTTTTTTTTTTTACTCAAACGCAACTACAAAGTGATTAAATGAGATGTGGGGCCCGTTTTTTCTTCTTTTTCATTTGGTGAAACCTTCACCGAATAATGTTTCGTTTCTTGTGCCGGATAGTGAAACCATGGTGGAGGGCAAGGGATGTTACGCGTGAGGTGGGGCCGGATGGTGAAACCGCCACCCCATTGCACACTAGTCTTATATCAGTAGACATATTTGCAGCAGACAATGAAACTCAATCACAGCTTATAAACTTACTGTAGCCGAATCCTAAGAGGTTCCCAAAGCTATTGTTGCCAATCTATCTTTTTATATTTGTTTGATCTTCTCACAATTCATTCGAAGCTTTTAAGTTGAATCTCTTGAACAATTTTATTTTTACTTGAAACTTTTTTACTAAACACACGAGCATTTCGTTAAAAACCCTTGTTATTTTATTACTGTATTATTCTTAACTTCCTTTCACCTTTCAAAAACCTTTTAGTATATTCTAGCATCGTTTTAATTTTTTTACTTTATATTTTTGCTTATCTAAAACCACTGACTATAAATGATTGTTAATAAGAAAACCTTGACTCTTCTTTGCAACGTTTATATCAGAACTGGTCGGATCCAATGAATTCAATCGTAAGACCAAAGAGGAAGAAGGTGTGGGTCGATTACCTTGTCCAATTCCGATGGATTTTGATCATCTTTATCGTACTTCCAATGTCTCTTACGTTATACTTGTTCTATTACCTTGGAGAACTTATGTCCAACCGGAGATCGTACAAGCAACGCCAAAAGGAGCATGACGAAAACATACCTAAAACAATCAAAAGATTGAAGAAGAGGAACCCTTCAAAACATGGTCTTATCTGTACAGCCCGAAAACCATGGGTAACAGTGGGCATGCGAAATGTTGACTACAAACGAGCTAGGCATTTTCAAGTAGACCTTTCGACTTTTTGTAACATTCTTGAAATAGACCACGAAAGAATGGTCACTAAATGTGAGCCATTAGTAACAATGGGTCAGCTCACGAGGGTTACGGTCCCAATGAATCTTGCGCTTGCTGTTGTTCCCGAGCTTGATGATCTTACTGTTGGTGGGCTCATCAATGGAAGTGGACTTGAAGGAAGCTCGCATTTGTATGGGCTGTTTACTGACACTATTGTCACTTATATATGAGATAATTTTAGCCGACGGGAAGGTTGTCCGTGCTACAAAAGATAACAAGTATGAAGTATTCTGACCTCTTTTATGCTATTCCATGGTCTCAAGGGACAATAGGTCTTCTTACATGTGCTGAAATAAAACTTATAACAATCAAAGAATACATGAAATTAACATATACGCCTGTAAAAGGTAACATAACCGATCTGGCAAGGGGATATATTGATTCTTTTGCACCTCAATTTGGAGATGTTGACGACAAAAAGGTTCCAGATTTTGTGGAAACAATAATCTACAATCCTAATGAAGCTGTTTGCATGACGGGAAAATACGCTTCTAAAGAAGAAGCAAAGAGGAACCAAACAAAGATTAATAGTATTGGCTGGTGGTTCAAGCCATGGTTTTATCAACATGCACAAACGGCTTTGAAGAAAGGAGAATTTGCTGAATACATACCAATTAGAGAGTATTATCACAGACACACTTGGAGTTACTTCTGGGAAGCGAAGCTTCTTCTTCCTTTTGCTGACCAATGGTGGTTTCGGTTTCTTCTTGGTTGGATGATGCCACCAAAAATACATATACTTAAGGCCACCCAAGTCGAGTCCATCCAAAACTATTATCATGACATGCATGTCCTTCAGGACTTGCTTGTACCTCTTTACAAGGTTTCGGATGCTTTAGAGTGGGCACATCATGAAATGGAGGTGCGTACTTTTAATATATATGTTGTCAAGTTCGACAGTTTTACTTGCTATAAGTTGTTACGGGTGGGGTTTTCATCTCTAAAATGAAAAAGAAAATTTGTTAAAAATATTTGAAACATAAGTCACTAAATGGCATCTTCTTGTAATGAGTTGGAAGTCGCACAAAGCCTATTCTTAATCTATACCGCAAAGTTGCGCCTCAAATTTGAGGTACCGATTATTCTTGATTCCCTAAGTTACAATTTCACGTTTGTTACTTTTAAAACAGGTATATCCCATTTGGGTTTGTCCAGACTGTACAAGCACCCATATAAGACCATGGTATATCCGGAGCCAGGGTTTGAGCAACAGCAAAGACGTGGTGACACTGCATACGCCCAGATGTACACGGATATTGGCCTCTACTATGCACCAGGACCAGTGTTGAGGGGTGAAGTCTTTGATGGATCTAACGCAGTCAGTCGAATGGAGCAATGGTTGATTGAGAACCATGGGTTCGGGACACAGTATGCTGTTAGTGAACTCAGTGAAAAGAACTTCTGGAAGATGTTTGATGGTGAACTTTATGACAAGTGTCGAAGAAAGTACGGAGCTATTGGGAATTTTATGACAGTCTACTACAAAAGCAAGAAAGGTAGGAAAACCGAAAAGGAGGTTCATGAAGCTGAGAATGTATCCGTCGAGACTCCATAACGTACTATGGGATCTATAGCGTACTATGGGATCTTTGGTCCAACTCTTAATGACCAATATACCAAATTTAAGATTTAATCATGTATTTGTTGCCGTTGAATAAAAGAACAGAATTAATTGCTTGAACAAGAGAACCTTCTGTTTTAGAGGCTTTGGTGTACATGTATTCGAACTTATCCTACCATAGATTTACTTCACTAAAATTTCTCCATACTCATACATTGATCTACAGACCACAATAAATGTTGGTAGCTCACAGATAAATGTGACATTCACAAATTACAGAACTTTGTCCAATTATATCTCACAAAATTTTACAATATTTAACATGAGTTATAAACTAAAGATTCTAAAATAAGAATGGACCTGAATTGCAAAGTAAAATTCGTATCCACATGGATGACAAAACAACAAATACTGGAGGTGGTAAGATGAATAGGTTGGGTAAAAGTGGGGCAACGGGTAGTACTGATGAGTTAATTTCTAGTAAAATTTTGAAACGCACCAGTTCGGTTCGGTTGACCAGGAAAACCTTTTTTTTTCTTTTTTTTTTTTTCTTTTTTTTTTTTTCTTTTTTGCTTTAATAACTAATGCTTAAATTGATTAGGAAAGCCGCTACAGATACAATAGTAACCAAATATTCTGAAGGGTAAATCAATTCAGATGATTATATCCGTTCCAAAAAAAAATTCAGATGATTATATGTTGCATTTATTAATTCTGATCACTTGTCACTTTCAGCTAATTTTTATCGTCAGCTAGAACTCGATTCTATGGTATGGTTGCATCAAAAGCTACCCGTTAGGCTGATCGATTGCCTATTTTGAGTACTTTTTCCAGTAAGCAAGAAGGCCTCCTTCATTGTCAAACGCATGCATGAACATAAATCACCTCGTTTTTCAAGTGGAATAGACACTCTGATAGAAATGGGTGAATCTACTACACAAGCGCCCCTTAAATACATTTCTTACCGATCCATACGTAAATTGATCGCAATTGCCACCCATAATGTGTACTCGTCCTAGAGCGATAAGTGATTTTTCAATCATGTTGCCTATCTGGCAATTAGTTCAAAATGTAGGGGAAGTAAGTGCAAATTTACAAACTATTGTAAACATGTTTGTGATAAGGTTCTATTGGAAGGCTAAAAAAGGACCAACACAAACTAAACAGCATCAGTAGTCAGAACCACAAAATTCTTCCTATCAACTTCACAAAAAGTAAAACAGTTAAACAACTAGTTTTCTGCATGATTCAACGTTACAAAATTTACCCTCCAAAATGGGTTGCCAGATTCACTCTTCACATCCTCAAATCCTATTCAAAATCCCCATAAGCAAATCACCATATTCTCATATTCAAACAAAGTTCCAATCTAGAACAACAATAGCCTTATCATCCTCTTACAATCAAGAACCATCCATATCCATATCAACTAGAACCCAAGAACAAGACCGAAAACCAGATGTATATAGCGTTAAATTCAAGACTTTAGGAGATTGCAAACTTGGTATATCAAGATATCCTGATTTTGAATACAATGCTCAAGGGGGAGAGGGTAGTGGGATAGGAAAGGAGATGGTTGGGGTTGACTTTAATGGCGAGACATCGGTTGACTTTGATGTAAAAACGCTTTACATACCGTCATTAAGTTCTGCAACAACTAAGTTCTTGGGCTTGCCATTGCCACCTTTCTTGAAAATAGAGATTGTTCCTGAGATCTTTAGAGGGATCATCAACTTAGAATCTGGCAAGGTAGAGTTTGATCCATTCCTACTTTTAACGCTCAAAGAAGTAAAATGGTAGTGTTTTGGTGTGTGTTTTGATAGTTATTGCATGATATTGAATAAATAGAATCAAATAATCAGCTAAACAGGCTGTAAAAGCTAGTATTTGGAAATGCTTTTGCTTTTAAAGTTACCCAGATCGACTATCAAATGTTATAGTGTATGGCAACTTTGTATTATGTAACTACTCAGGGTGGCCTAGTGGCAAAAGGACTTGTGATTATTATCACATTAAAATGTGTGAGGTCGCAAGTTCAATTCCTGTTAGGTGCAAACAACCTAAAGTGGCAACGCCAACCTCCTGAAAAGGGAGGGCTTTCCCTGGTTTAAGTCTGTGGCAGTGAGTTCAAACCCTATGGATTAGTCAGTCAATAATAGGTCAGAAACCATGGTTACCCAAAAAAAACAACTTACAGTATTATTTAAGAGTTTAATAGACAAATTGGCCAAGAATTACATTTTATGAACAACACGAAGACGTTTTATGGTATGAAGGTAAACGGCATTTATATTAGTTTAAAAAAAGCATTGGCCAAGAATTACATTTTATGAACAACGCGAAGACGTTTTATGGTATGGAGGTAAACGCCATTTATATTAGTTTAAAAAAAGGGGTAAATGGGTAGTGTGATTTAATCTTTAGATAATTAATGATGCTGTAGCGGATTTGAAACTATTTATAAAATGCTTATGTAACGAGAAGTAAAACCATATCCAAACATTATCTGATTACGAGAACTTCAAGACGTAAGAAGCATATAGTATGTGTGACTGTGTGTACTACATGTATATATGTACATCTAAACTTGTGGTCTAAATGTAGGTTGATCTCAAATTCAAGGCCAGATTCTGGTTTTCAGTGGGAAGTATCTACAAAGCTCCACCGTTGATGGTGGAGACATTATTGACATCAGAAGAATCAAAAGGAACTGTGAGGAGTGGAACTGGAAATAGACTCGATGAACATGGGAGGTGCAAGCTAGTGGGAGTGGCAACAGTTGAACAGATTGATGATTTTCTAATGAATTCGTTTCTTGATCTTCCAAATGAATGTCTTGCAATCTTAAATGCAACAATCACCTTCTCTAAGGACTAATAGATTTTGAGGTCAATAAACCATATAGATTGTAGTTGTTTAAAGTCATAGATTTTTCCACAGTTTATAAGGTTTTTCATTATTGTTCATATATACACATCAATATGAGATTACAGTTAATGAATCAGACGTACTGTTAATACCTCCTCGTGTATTTTCTCAATACTCTTAAAAAATAATCTTATTTTGGTTTGTTCTTTCGTTTAGTTGAATCAAGATCTTTGATCTCTAAGTTATTTGTATGCAATCTTTCATTCAATGTTATTGTTTGATAAAACTTCATGTTTACCATTATAAAATAAAGTTAATAGTTCATCGGTTATCAAATTTCGAATACTTGCTTTTGGTATGGCGGAATGGCTCTAGTGGGTTCCCTTATGTAGGCACGGAATTAGAGTCCCGGCTTATCTCATTGTTAGAGCCACTTCGCTATTTGAATCACTTGAATAAATGGAAACAGGAATACAAATATTGTCCTCTTAAGAATAAGCTACATCCACATCTTAGCTTGTCTTTTTTGTTAACTTTAACTCAATGTTTCTAAAGTGCAAAAATGTATATTTAGAAGTGAAGAATTGTGCTAAATATCCATGTTGGTCGAGCTCGAGATCTGAATTTTCCTACCAAGGGTGAATTACCGTAAAAAGTGACTTGACTGGTCGGATTATGTATGATACTTAAGAGATCGATGATATCAAAACAATTAGTAACGGACGGGTCCTTAACATTTACTTGTGACCTTTAGGAGCCGTTTGAGATGAAAATCTCGTGCACGGTTCTGCAAAAGGGGGTTCTGCAATAGGGGCGGGAACAGTGATGTTACCATCCACTATGAATATCTACCCAACCTAGATGCTCGTGCCTAAATGAATGGCATGATACAATCAAAATCCACAAGTCATGAGGCTTTCAAATATTTCATTCCTTGGCAAGATATCAAGTTAATTACGGTTTTGTTTGTTTCATTAAAATGTTTGGCGTCTAAGTCGGACTACCACATTTTACTGTTAAGAGATGGCTAGAAAGTCCGAATGTAAATCAAATAATGTTGTTTGTTTTAGTTAATTGTCTAAATGATTTAAAGAGTGAATTGCAAAATTAGTCCCTGTAGTTTAGCCAAAGTGCAGGTTGGGTCCGTAACCTTTTGAAAGTGCAAGACTGCAACCCTGCAAGCACCATCCCTCCCTGTGGGGAACTTTGGTTGCAGTTTTTATCCCTGGGTTACAGTTTTTGACAAAGGCATTTTAATCATTTTACATTGGACAAGGACGAAAAATGCAACCCAAAGGTCTCCACAGGGACGGTGCCTGCATTTTCGAAAAGCTAAGGACCGAACTTGCAATTTGGCCAAGCTACAAGGACTATTTTTGCAGTTTACTCTGATTTAAATTGCAAAGTTCATAAATAAAATCATCGCATTGTGAGAGGGGTGTAAACAAGCCGAGACAGCTCGCGAGTTATTCAAGATCGACTCGTAAACTACTCGAAATCGACTCGATTTAAACGAGTCGAGCTCGAGCTCGAGTTCGAGCTACTCGAGTATATTGTCGAGTCGAGTTCGAGCTCCAAAATAGTTGGCTCGTGAAGCTCGCGAGCCTTAACAAGCTTCGATTAAATTACACTTTTACCCTTTTATATAAATATGATGAGTATGCAAATACTCATCATTTTTATCTTATTTTAACTGCCAAAACACGTGAAAACACTCTGAAATACATCAAAATACTGAAAATATCCCAGGGTCGTGTTTTATATGCAAAATGATCAAAAACAAATGAAAAACGAACAAAGTGT
>LBNU01031165.1:97514-141623 GCA_014162995.1 Artemisia annua | reverse complement strand
AAGAAAATACAAAAAAAAATAAAAAATAAAAATTATGGTCGGCTACCAACCAAAAGAATTGCACACTTTCTCCTTTTTCTAGCCGTTGAGTACTTTTAATACAAAAAAAAATAAATAAATAAAAAAAAAATAAAAAAAAAGAAGACTCAATTTCTTCTCGTGTAAAACACCACATCTCTTATATATTTTTACATACTTCTCATCTCCATTCTATCAATTATTTACCAACTAAAAAATATGACTTCCGATCAATTTTTCTTTGATAATGATCTAGATTTTCAAAGACGTCGGTTTTCTTATTCATCATGCTTCCACTTCTAGATTTTCAAAAAAACCCACAACGCCGGTAGAAAGAGATCTTTACATCGCTTATGTTCGTTTAGTGGCGGATTACTTCGTTGACAACTCACTGTACGACGAAAATACATTCCGTACGCGGTTCTTAATGAGCCAAAAACTATTCACAAGCATTGTTCGAGACTTAACTGATACTATGCCGTATTTTTAACACCGTACTGATTGTATGGGAAAACTTGGCATTCCCCCGTTGATTAAGTGTACTTTTTCAATTTGCCAACTAGCATACGGCGTCGTTCTTGATCAACTAGAAGAATATTTGCAAATTCGTCGTAAATCTTCTAGTGATTTTCTCGACGCTTTCTGTGATAGGGTGATGCAGTTATATGGATAGGTGTTATTGCGAACGCGTACACAAACCGATGTCGAAAAGCTCTATGTTTTTCACGAGCTGCAACATGGGTTTTCTGGGATGTTAGGAAACATCGACTGTACTAAATGGCCTTGGGCTTAAAGCCCAGTTGCACATCACGGTCAATTCTGTAAGGGTCTACCCGGGTCAGACCTATTCATTTTATTAGAAGCGATCGCCTGACAAGATTTATGAATTTGACATGCGTTCTTAGGTATTGCTAGTTTCGAACGACATCAACTTTATACATCAATCAACTCTTTTAAACGATCTCAAACAAGTTAGAGCACTAGAGGTTCCATTTGTAGCTAACGACGTGAATTATAGATTTGGATATTATCTTACTGACAAGATATATCTGGAATGGGTTGTTCTTATTAAATCTATTTCAGAGCCAGGCTCGAATGATCACAAACGAATAAGGTATAAGAACGACATGAAGCAGCAAGGAAAGATGTTGAACGAGCGTTTGGCGTACTAAAGAGAAAGTGGCTATAGTAAAAACTCTCGCACGGTCGTGAAGTCTTAGGAGAATTACGAAATTGATGTACGCTTGCATCATATTACATAATATGTTTGTACAAGACCAAAGGATGGCAATCTCTCCTGACTATTTTCTTAAGGAAGTACATCGTGAAGATAATCTCGTATGATTGGTAGAAATATATTAGAACCTATTAAAGAAAATTTATTACAACCTCACGCAAAACTAGAAAAGACCTAAAACATTTGAAGATAAGAGGGATAACATTTGGAAAACAGAGAAAATGTCTTCATGACGAGCTGAAGTTACCTTTTCAATAGATGACGCTTGAATGATTTTATTCTTCATGCCCAAACGTAACAAATGACGGTTATACAAACCGCATGGAAAATTTTAGACACCCTCTTATCTTCGAAAAATCCAGGAATTCTTTTCAAAAGAAGCGTTTTTTATTGAACATTTTTTATTTTATTTGAATTATTATTGCAATGTTATTTAATTACGAATGAAATTTTAATATAAAAATAAAAAAATAGTTATGATCGTCGTTGCGGTCACCATTAACACGGTGGGTGGTTACTGCATAGTCTTGAATGGAAAAACTCTAATGTGAGAGGGGGTGATCATACAACAAGAAAATCTCTAAATAATGAAGCGTTTTACTGTAATAAATTTCTTTTTTGAGCTTATAATTTAACGAAGAAGGTTAATTTTCTTGAGTATCGTGTAGATGCTGGGCCAGCCTGTCTTGTGAATTTCTTGATGAGTGTGCGCCACCTTTCTGACCTTCTCTGTCTCACGTGATATATCATGACACTTGGGATCTCTGTGTAAATTTCATTAACCAACACAACACTCTCTCTTTTTGACATGTTTTATTGTGGTAATTTATGTGTCGACGTAAATGTCGAACAACCTTTTTTTAACAGAGTACATTGAACAACTTATGACATTATCTAATTTAACCACCAAAGGCTACTTGGATTCACCTAGCACAAATATGTCAGCGATAATAATATCGATCCAGACTTAAGACATAGAGTGCAAAACTAGAAACAGTCTGGTCACTGAATTAAAGATCTTGCTATAATTTATTGAATTGCTAAAAACTAAAGTCAATAGAGTAAATGATATATATGGTTCTTTCAAACCCTACTGCATGTTTGAAGTTTATGTGATCATCGCCGCCGCCATCCGCTACAAATTGCATGCAATGGAATTCTTGGGTTTGGTCGGTTATAGCCTATAGAAAATAATATCATTCTGAGATGTGGATTGGTCGTAGTTCGTTTGATAATCGTTTAAGATGAGGTGTGGTTTTTAGATCGAGTTTCTCTTTTGTCAATAATTACTAAATGCACCTGGTAACGACTATATCTTTTTCTTTGTATCAAACTTTTTTTCCTCTTATTTTACGTACAAACTTTTAATATATTTTACTATGTTTCGTAAACATTTAATAATTTTTGTTATGTGTTTCATCACGGTAATATTATAACGTGATACTTTTTTTTTTTTTTTTTTTTTTTTTNTTAACGGCGAGTTAGTAGTTAGTGATCCGAGCCCACAATGACATCTAATTGGGCAGTATGCAAGCCTCGGACCTTTCTCCTTAGAGGATAAACCACACTCCTTCTTCTATTTATTTCGGGCCCCTGAAGGTCAATGGTGAGACTCGAACCTGAGACCTCTCCAAGAAAACCTCCCCAAGATTACTCTTGGTGACCAACTGAGGGGCCGTTTGGTTTGTAGATGGGTTTTAGATTAGGATTTGGAGTTGGATTTGAATTTGGATTTGGGTTTGACTTAAAATTAAAAATGTGTTTGTTTTGTTAGAGGTTTGGATTAAGATTTGAATTAAAAATAAAAAAGGAGGAAAGAAAAGAAAGTGAAAAAGCAAAAAATAACCACTAAAAGGAAAAAAATATATGAAAATGTAGCTAAAAGAAAGATGGGCCCACAAATATCTTGTTATATGTGTAAACCAAGAGGGAGGGGTGGGTTTTATGCAAACCCTTACTATTGGGATTTAAAAGTCACATCAAAATCTACACCCCTAAACCAAACTACAATTTTTACTTTAATGCCAAATCCTAATCTAAAAACCCTTATAACAAACACTACCTGAGTATTTGTGTTTTTCGAAAGAGATGACTTAGATGTTATGTGATAGAAACAAAGTTAATTGGAAGTTAAGTGGGAGAATGAGTTGTTCAGGGTATTCTTATCTAAAAGAATAAGGTGCAGTTGCTCAAGCCAAAATAACACCTCATCATTTCTTCTTTTTTACTTCTCTTTCACTTACACGCAAAAGAGCGTCCTCACTAGTAACTCAAGTCAAAACCTCACTTTTAAGATCTATCATACCTAATTAAAACACGAACTCAACATAAAACTCAATTTAAAAAAAGAAAAACACAATATTCTTTATTTGACGCAAGCCAAATTTTTGGCATTTCGTTTTGCGCATGGGATGGGGTGCAATGGCACCAGTTTGGTTCAAGTAAAATGATGTCCATCTAGATTTGGCGCCGACTTCATGTACTGCATCTTACCTGATGCTCTAATATATAATATACTCCCTCCGTTTCAAAATTATTGTCAGAAGACAAGAATCACAAAGTTTAATAAAAGTTGGACCACTATAAATCTCAACCACTCAAATAGAATATTCTCTCACTAAATTTTCTTTTTCTTACTTAAAATGAAAAGTGTATAATTATTTTGAGACATCTCAAAATAAAAATGTGAACAATAGTTTTGAAACGGATGGAATAATAAACATGTATATACTGAACAAAAAATTGATTGAATGGTGTCACATTATAATCTCAGCGTAATAACACATACATCAAAAGTTTACTATACATACGATAGAAATTTTAAAAAAATTGTATTTCACATAAGAAAAAAATAATAATAAAAATAAAAAAAAATAAATAAAAAGAGGTTTGATACACATAAAAAATATAATAATTAGTTAAATATATTTATAAATAATTATCCTCTCTCTTTTGTGCATGATAGAGGGTAATATGGTTGTTATGGTGTTTTTCGCATTGAAATGATGAAGCTTTACTCAATTTGATTGTTAGTGGGGTTATAAATGAATCGGACGAACACGAACGAAGCTTTGTTCATGTTCGTTTAAATTTAACCGGACAAATAAATGGACACGAATGCTTAAATAGACGAATTTTCTTGTTCATGTTCGTTTATTAAGAAAATGAGTCGTTCATGTTCATTTATGTTCGTTCGTTAAGACACTAAACAAACATAAACGATCGAACATAAATAGTCGTAGAAAAACAAACAGAAACTTTATTAAATTATGCATAATATTTTGTTTTATAAGTATTGTTTAATTAAACAAATTAATTTTAAAAGTATACAATTAAAAGATATGATATGAATATAAAAAGATAAATAAACATAAACGAACGTTAATAAATGCATAATTGGACGTTAACAAATGTAAATGAACGGACGCGACTTTTGTTTATGTTCGTTCATTTAACTATACGAACGTTAAATATTGTTCAGGTTCGTTTATTTAATAACTAAACAAACTTTTTACCAAACGGTTAATAAAATGATCACTGAACGTTCAATTTTTTTACAACCTTAATTGTCAGCAATTAACATGATTTATAATGTGTTAAATATCCAATATTACACTATCGAGTGCGTGTTAGTTTTAGTTTTCGGCAAAGGTCAAAGAAAACTAATATACTTATCAAAATGTACTAAAATTGTTAGTAAACTTTAAAAAGGTCGAGTACGACTAATATACATTCAAATTTAAAATAAAATGAATAATTTTTTAAGTGATTTGACTAAAATACTTTTTTGTTCTTCGATCTTCATCTTCAATCTCATATTCTGACGACTTTTCCGGCTACCAACACTAGTATACATTCAAATTTAAAACAAAGTTAATAACTTTTTTAGAGATTCGCCTAAAATACTCTTTTGTTCTTCGATTTTCATCTTTCTCATCTTCAAACCCGAATTCCGACAACTTTTTTCGGCTACCAACCATCAACTCTGGCACCAATTTCTCATAATTAATAATGATTTGTTAGTTGGAGTTGATGGTTAGTAGCCTGAAAAGTCGCCAAATATGTGATTGAAGATGAGAAAGAGAGACTTAAAATGTTATTCATTTGGTTTTAAATTTAAATGTATACCAATTACACGGTACCTTTTTTTTAAAATTCACTATAAATTTTGATAAGTAACCCTAGTTAATTAGTTATCTTTAGACTTCCCTTTTAGTTTTCACTGGCATGACAACGACTAAACAGACGTTGCTTTTCTATGTAGTTTTTTGTGACGACTTTGTGCTAATATGAGCTCACTATATCTGTTGATCTATTATCAATAACCATTACCTGCTCAGATTCAAACAAAATCTCACAATAATTTCGGGCATTAAACAATCAGAAATCTGGTATGTAAGCAGTAAATGAACCTAGACCTTGACAACTCCCAACAAGATGAACGGGTGGGAAAGCACTACAAATGGTGGACCACAAGATCGATAGAGTCCTAGCTAGTGTTAATAAAAATACTTACACAAGTTAATAACTAGAATTCGTACACGTGATAACTCTTCTCTCATATAGAACACATGTTTGTTTGACTTACTTGACATGTCGTAATTTCAACACTAGAGCTAAAGCCAATAGCTAGGAGGCAACATTGCATTTGAACAGAATGGTCTAATAGATGGACACCTTGATGTCTAATCAAGAGTTTTTATGTTTGAAACTCAGTAGTTAGCTATCTTACGAATGACAGATAAAAAAAAGTCGGAAACGGTAATGAAAGTATATCAGTTATAGTAGTAATAAACCGTCAAAACATATTTATTTGTTTGTATAATTTGTTACTATTGTGTCCAAAATCATTTCATGCAGTATGAATGTTTTGGTGCATCACCTCGATATACCATGTTTTCTATTTACTTTTAAATTAATATGACCGGTTATGACTTATGATCGACAGCAACTTTAAATGGGAGCCATTTACTTGTTTTTTTAGGCAGACATAATTTGACATTGAAATGGTTAAAGCTTATCCCTTCGTTTTACGAAAAGATAGCTTCTACAGACACCTTGTACGGAACAGATGTCTTACATATAGTCTTTTCATCTCGTCAAATCAAATTTAGTATTTTACTTTAATTTTCACGTAAAACTAAAAATGAATAGTTCCTTTTAATATTCGTTTTTGTTTTGGATGGACTGATTGCCGTTCGACATGTTACATTTCAATAACAATATTCCCATAATCGAATGGAGTCTATGGTTTTTTTTTTTTTTTTTTTTTTTTTTTTTTAACACAAGAAGGGCCGAGGCCCGACCTTTTATATGACACTTGACGAAGCATTTATTTGCCGCATTAAGCTACTTCAACATTTTACACATTATAATTATATACGTCTACGTTATCAAACATTTTTTTTTTTAAAAAAAACAACTTTTATAGCAACAACAAACATACTCACATATATATATATATATATATATATATATATATATATATATATATATATATATATAGACAATTGTATTACATAATAAAAGCATTTTTTTTCACAAGTTAAAAATTTGTCATGTTGTCATTTTATTTCCTCTTATATCGTTGCTAACAAATTAGAAGATCCCAATTAACTATCCACAAATCATTTCTTGACCTAAGCCAAGAGAGTGTCTTGTCTTTGCGATATCGAAGGAGAAATTTAGTCAATGCTTTCATAGATGCCATACAACCATCCCTTCACCTCCTAGTACAAGATTCTTCCCCTCCTTCTAGGCCTTAAAAACCTTGCTTCTTAAGCATACTAAGAAAGAATTAGCAAAAAAACTAGCTAGAAAGTTAAGCTAACTAAGAAAGCCTCTATCGCGTTGCAACCTAAGAAACAATTTGTACCCACACAAGCTCCACACCCTCACCCTTGTGCCTTAGACTGCTAAATCAGAGCCATAAATTCAACTGGTCAAGTAGGAGCTCTAGCTTAAGCGGAATACCCAACTAAGCCCAGAGGACAACTTATGTTCGGAAGAAGAGGAGGGGGAAGGGGGGGAGAAGGTAGATGAGACCATTTCAAGGGTGACGTTGAGAGGTGAGTGACGATCGTGTCTTTTGTCTAACAAGTAAGACATATGCTCACTTTATTTTGAGCGTGCCTATTCGCGATTATAAATTGTCGTAACGGTAAACTTAGATGTACCCCTAATTTCATATTTGCCCCTTTATTTTTATTGTATTCTTTTACATTTTGATGTTTAGAAAATAATTAATTTGTTTTAGAGATTTTCACTTATTTACAAGCAAGTCATTTTTACATCAAGGTTGCTTGCAATTAAACTAGGCGTAATAAGTCCTTCATAACCGAGTCTTGGAGTCTTGAGGATGCGTTGTAAACCATTAGATACATCTTATTCTTTTATATTTTGATGTTTTGAAAATAATTAACCTGTTTTAGAGATTTTCACTTGTTTACAAGCAAGTCATTTTCCCATCAAGGCTGCTTGCAATTAGATCAGGCATAAGGCCTTCATGACCGAGTCTTGGAGTCTTGAGGACGTGTTGTTCTAATAACGAAGGCACATGGAGCATGCGTCTTAGATGGTAAATTTGTAAGATTCGGTCGATGTCAAGACCGAGTCGTGTAGTGTTTGTTTTTGTGTTTTTCTCTGTGTGTGGGTGTGTGTTTTAGTGAGGTGTATATGTGTTTAAGTGAGATATATTTTGGTGGTGAAGTTGGTTATCTTATTACATTAAGTTGGTGGTGAAGTTGGTTGTTGATAGATAAAACTGATGTGTCGCTGAGGTGGCGGTAAGAATGCGGTCTTGGGGTCTTTTTATTACATGTAGCCTTAGACACCACACCACATGTCACACCTCGCCAAAGCGGAAACGCGAGTGCAACATCATGAATATCATCACAACACATGGTGTCTATATAGAGAATTTCTACATGCAAATAAATAGAGCAAAGTACAGACACAAAGTGTCGTAACAATACCCCAAAAGAAAAATAACAAAACAAATCTCCAAATGTATCTTAATTAAAACATTAAGCACTAATCAAACGACAATCAAAGTATCATAACCAAAATCCAAAGCAAATCATAGTCCAAACATAAAGATAAATCACTCCCAATGTATCTAAAGTCTCGACTAGTCACTTCCTTCTATCTTATCCTTAAAATGCTCACCTGAAAATGATACTTAAAAACGCCAACATAAAGTTGGTGAGGTTCATAGGTGTAAGAGTCAAAATTTATCTCAATCAACCGGTTCACTGTGATTATAAAACATAGCAGGACAATAAGATTAGTTATCATACAAGCTAGCATGTAATAACACCAATCAACCAACAAACGGGACGGAAAGTGCCCACGATCCAAGTTAACAATAATGGGTAATCTTTACCCTCCGATCGGACCACACAGAATAATAATGGGTAAGGTTACTACCCTCCAATTGGATTGCCCAAACGAACAATGGGAGCATAGCTACCCTCTGTAGCAACCCACTAATTTCCCCACTAACTTCCCTACTAGCTTCCCATAGGTTAGCAAAGCCTTACTATATCTAGGTTAGCTATGCCTATATCTATTTCCCGAGTAAAATTTTTGCCTTACTATATCACTATTGCCTATATAACCTCTAGACAAGCTCACGTATCCACCTATGCCCAACACCACTATGTTTACTTCATGTAAACATCCCGGTATGTGAAGTCTAGGTTTTAAACACATTTTCACTAAGTAAACTATCACTCTAGTACACTATACTTATCAGAGAACCCTAATTGCACCTATATGTTTACGGTTATCTCTAAAACCCTAATTGCTTATCTAAACTAGTTTGAAAGTGTTCAGGGCTTAGGTATAAGTTACATTAGCAACTTTAGGATATATTAGACTTCCTAGATCATAGTACAACTCCCTAGAACTTAGGTACAATTCCCTTAAGCACAAAACCCTAATTAGGTCATAACCTCCCAAAACTATGTCTAAGCTATCCCAAATCTTTACCATAAGTTACCACCACTTAGTATAAGCCTCCTAGGACTTAATCTTAGTCACTAAACACTCATAGGACCCTAATCTAGGCAATAAACCCTAAGCTAAAACCAAATCTCTCACTAAGTAAAACTAGGTAAAAACTAAACCATAACTAGTTCAAACCTAAACCAAAGCACCTTAAACTCCTAAACCAAGCATCCTAGCACCTTGCCTACACCAAGCACACACCCTAGCACCTCCCCTAGTAGCTTACAAGGAGGTGGATCACCTCCTTGTCACCTCTTTTAGGCCGCGGCATAACCACAACCACAAACACCCCTAGCAGCCCCCTACCTAGTTCTAGCCACCCTTAGTCATCCCTATAGGCTCCATTAGTCATCCCCTAGCTGCCCTTACTCAGCCCCCCCCCCCTCGACACCTAGCAACCCATTTTGACACATATACCACTCATTACACTATAAATAGCCACCCTCCCCATACCATTTCACATCACACCTTCCCTCTCTTCTCTATCACATATATTCTGTAGTACTAAGTCCCTAGAACCCTTAGGAGTCGAGTACAATAGCCCTAGAACCTTGTCGAAGTGAAAACCTAGTCGAAAACCCTAGTTTTCCCACGTTAAGCCTTCCCTTGACCAAGTAAGCCTAAACTTTGATCCTAATAGCTTTATTACAGACCTAGGATAGTTATGATATGCCTTAGACCCCATAGAAACCTAAGCTAGAGCCTTGATCATTTTTTTTTACAACTTTCCATTTTAAAACCCTAATTTTGGAAAACTATGTGTTTATATGCTAAAATGCCTTATCTTGTGCTATATGTTAGTAATAATATATTAGCTAAACATAAGCTAGGAAACTTTTTGTTTCATAAAAATATAATTTACATGATTTTAGGACAAGTTTTGCAAATGTTTTCATGCATAAGGGTATATATGGTAAATTTCAGAAAATATGAAGTCTAGGGACTATTTTTGACATTTCTTAGAAGTTATAAGTATAAGGACCCTTTTTGCAAAGTTCTAAAACCTTAGGATAGAAAGTAAAATAAGTTATAAACTTATAAGGACTAGTTTTGCAAATATTGTTAAGTTAAGGTTATAAAGGGTAAATATTGAAAGTTATATAGTTTAAGGACCATTTCTGTCATTTCTCTAAAATATATAAGTATAGGGACTAATTGTGTAAAAGATAGAAAGTTAAATGCTTAATGTATATATATTTAAAAGTATAGGGTAGAAAGTGTAATTATGCAAACTTGAAGGATATAAACGGACTATTTTCATATAATTATCAAAAACCTATGTCTTGGTTTGCCTATGTCTTGGGTACCAATAAGTACTATATTTGAACCCTCTCTGAAGGATTAACTTTGGCAAGTTATCCTTCCCGTCCCATCATGGTTTGGTCTGCAGACCCCATGATCTGGACTGTTAACGTGTGGTTCATGAGCTTAGTGCAATATACTTTCTTTCTCTAAAACTCTTCCACACATAGGGTTTCAGCTGAACCCTGTGGAACTTGTATTCATTTTCTATCTACTTAAACCTATGACTCTCACTCAACCTTTGTGTTGACTCTTTAAGCATGTTATCCTAGGTATATGAGCACTTTAGGAACCCTGGCACGGTGTGACACTGGACATGAGGACGTCCAGACTAGTTATCATTCATCTTTTGCTTTTAAAACGTATCTTAGGGACCACTCTTTTGGTAAAAGTATATCTTTTACTGCAAAAACTCTGATGAATAAATGAATGATAACACCTTTTTCAAAAACGTCTCATTTCGAGTCGTTTTCTATTATCTTGTCTTTGTTTCCATGAAGTAATACCCCAGACCTAACATCCGCTGCGGTCTATGAAAAATGGGGGTGTTATAGATTGGTACCAGAACCTTGGTTATATAGAACAAAAGGATTTTCCTAAACTATAACCACTTTTTCTTAAAGTCCTCCGTGCCACTAGAATCCCCGAACTTGCCTTTAGACTCCCGACTTGCCTTTAGGTTAAGATTCCTGACTTGCCTTTAATTTAGATTTTCCGAATTGCCTTTAGGATAAATTCCTTACTATTGCCTCTAAGATAGACTCCCCACTATTGCTATTGCCTTTAGGGTATAATATAGGTTAAGGATATGCTAAGATACTTTTCCCGGGTATTACAGTTAGATATGTCTTCCTTTAACAATCCTGTCATCGTGTTGGATACCGATGATGAGGATACTTCATCGGATAGTTATGAGTATACCCCGGCTACCCCTACTCACTCATCCCCTAGTTTTAATTCTCTGAAAGAATTAGCCCATAATGCCTTAGTTGCCTTAGCTTTAGAACCTTCCCCGAATGATCCCTATATGCAAGCATATAATGGTTATATGCAAGCATATGGTGGTGATATTCCTACCGTACCTACTTTAACTCCTACCCCATCTATACCTCACTATACTAGTCAAGATTGCTATGTTCCCGAAGCAGTTTCCCCTCCTCGTAAGAAATTACATATTATACCACCCTCGCCTCCCCCTAGGTTTGAAATAGGAAGTAGTTCTTATAAAACGCCCTTAGAAAGGCATGAGGAACAAATTGAGGATATACTTAATTAGTCACTTAGATAAGTTGTCCTTAGGACATATCAAGGAAGTAGAAAATAAGATTAGTGACTTAGGAAAAGGTAGAGTTATAATCCAAAAAGACTATACTAGGTTAGAAAACGAACTAGAGAAAACTCGTAGTCAAATCTTTAAGTTATAAACAATGTATGAAGGACACTCTGAAGAAGTAGTTACAGCTCATGTTAGACTTTCCACTATAGAAATGATCATCGAGGATATTAGAGATAGTCATAAGTCTGATATAAGGGATCTGTTAGAAGCAATCCAGAAACTTAAGAACAACAAAGAATCAAACTAGTAAGGTTATAGACTTAGTTTTAATAGGTAGTTTAGTTATATAGGTAGTACTTGTTAAATTTTCACCTTATAGAAACAAGTTGTTATAGAAGTTATAGTTTGCCTATACTTAGGTTTCTTAAGTTACGTATCCCGTATTAGGATCCACCATGCCTTATAGGAATCACTATAGGCCTACCATAGGTTTTAAGAACTCGAGGTTATTAGAAATTTTAAAACTAGTAATTTTACCTAGGAACACTAAAACTTATAACGATTAGAATAGTATCACAATGACTTTAGATGGGGGAAACGAACTTCCGAGGAATTTAGTAAATCTTATTAGGAAATCCGCCCTTTTAGTTTTAGGATTCCCTATACTCTATTTCTCCGGTATCAGGAAATTTTCTAAGAATTAGAACTTGTATCTTCCGTCACTACGCAAGCTTCTATTAGTTAGAACTTGCAAGAATGTCTAAATGGATATGACATTATTCTTATCCCATCTTATCTTGCGAACGTCTATAGAATGGCACGTACGAGATCAACTACTCCCGCTACTCCCACCATGACTCAGGAAGCCATCCGGCAACTAGTTGCTGACAGTGTAACTGCGGCACTAGAAGCTAGGGATGCTAACATGGCTAGAAACCACGAAATTCCTGTGGTGAAAAAGAGTAACTACAAGGAATTTATGAGCTGTCAGCCCTTCAATTTCAAGGGGACGGAAGGGGCCATAGGACTGATTCACTGGTTTGAGAAGAGTGAATTAGTATTCTCCCGTAGTAACTGTACTGAGGATTGTAGAGTTAAGTTTGCTAACCGGTACTCTTACCGAAGAAACTTTGTCCTGGTGGAACTCGTATGCCCAGCCAATAGGAATTGAGGAGGCATACAAGCTAACCTAGACTTAATTTAAGAAGCTTATGATTAAGAAATACTGTCCTCGAACGGAAGTCAAGAAAATGGAAGATGAGTTCTATAACTTGACTGTAAAGGGAAACAATGTTAAAACTTATATTAAGAGATTTCAGGAATTGGCAACTTTGTGTCCCACAATGGTGCCAACTACTGAAAAGACGATAGAAGTTTTCATCGGAGGTTTACCCAGAAGTATCGAAGGGAATTTTACTACCTCTAAACCTCAAACTTTAGAGGAAGCCATTAGCATTACTTTGAGGTTAATGGATCAAGTAACAAAGCACAACTCTGTGCCAGCGCCCAACGATAATAAACGAAAGTTCCACGATGGGAGAGCTTTCGACAACACCAACCCCTATCGTCAACCAAACCCAAGGCAAGAAGTTACTAGAGTTTATGCCGCCACTCCAAATGAGGGAAGTGGTTATGTTGGGAAAGCCCCTCTGTGTGAGAGATGTGCTTTGCACCACACAGGGCCTTGTTTCATCAAATGTACTACATGTAACAAGGTGGGCCATCAGGCAAAGGATTGCAGGCACAAAGGACCAGCTACTAGGGGTAATCCGCCACTAGTAACGGTCACTTGTCATGCTTACGGAGAGAAAGGACACTATGCAAATAGATGTCAAAAGAAAATTACTGGTGGTGCCCAGAGAAGAGCTTATATGTTGAGGAATAGGAATGATCAAGAAGATCCGAGCGTAATCACAGACTTAGGATCTAACCCTTTGCCTTAGGTATCTATTCTCACCCTTGCACACTAACCCTAGTTAAAATCTCGGGACGAGATTTTCTTTTAGGATGGGAGACTGTAGCAACCCACTAATTTCCCCAATAACTTCCCTACTAGCTTCCCATAGGTTAGCAAAGCCTTACTAACTTAACTTAGGCCCTCACTAAGCACTATCTAGGTTAGCTATGCCTATATCTATTTCCCGAATAAAATTTTTGCCTTACTATATCACTATTGCCTATATAACCTCGAGACAAGCTCACGTATCCACCTATGCCCAACACCACCATGTTTACTTCATGTAAACATCCCGGTATGTCAAGTCTAGGTTTTAAGTACATTTTCACTAAGTAAACTATCACTCTAGTACACTATACTTATCAGAAAACCCTAATTGCACCTATGTGTTTACGGTTATCTCTAAAACCCTAATTGCTTATCTAATCTAGTTTGAAAGTGTTCAAGGCTTAGGTATAAGTTACATTAGCAACTTTAGGATATACTAGACTTCCTAGATCATAGTACAACTCCCTAAAACTTAGGTACAAGTCCCTTAAGCACAAAACCCTAATTAAGTCATAACCTCCCGGAACTAGGTCTAAACTATCCCAAATCTGTACCATAAATTACCACCACTTAGTACAAGCCTCCTAGGACTTAATCTTAGTCACTAAACACTCATAGGACCCTAATCTAGGCACTAAACCCTAAGCTAAACCCAAATCTCTCACTAAGTAAAACTAGGTAAAAACTAAATCATAACTAGTTCAAACCTAAACCAAAGCACCTTAAACTCCTAAACCAAGCACCCTAGCACCTTTCCTACACCAAGCACACACCCTAGCACCTCCCCTAGTAGCTTACAAGGAGGTGGATCACCTCCTTGTCGCCCCTTTTAGGCCGCGGCATAACCACAACCACAAACACCCCTAGCAGCCCCTACCTAGTTCTAGCCACCCTTAGTCATCCCTATAGGCTCCATTAGTCATGCCCTGGCTGCTCTTACTCAGCCCCCCCCTCCTCGATACCTAGCAACCCATTTTGACACATATACCACTCGTTACACTATAAATAGCCACCCTCCCCATACCATTTCAGTTCACAGCTTCCCTCTCTTTTCTATCACATATATTCTGTAGTACTAAGTCCCTAGAACCCTTAGGAGTCGAGTACAATAGCCCTAGAACCTTGTCGAAGTGAAAACCTAGTCGAAAACCCTAGTTTTCCCACGTTAAGCCTTCCCTTGACCAAGTAAGCCTAAACTTTGATCCTAATAGCTTTAGTACAGACCTAGGATAGTTATGATATGCCTTAGACCCCATAGAAACCTAAGCTAGAGCCTTGATCATTTTCTTTTACAACTTTCCATTTTAAAACCCTAATTTTGGAAAACTATGTGTTTATATGCTAAAATGCCTTATCTTGTGCTATATGTTAGTTTAGGTAACTTAGTTAATCATATATTAGCTAAACATAAGCTAGAAAACTATTTTGTTTCATAAAAATATAATTTACATTATTTTAGGACTAGTTTTGCAAATGTTTTCATGCATAAGAGTATATATGGTAAATTTCTGAAAATATGAAGTCTAGGGACTATTTTTGACATTTCTTAGAAGTTATAAGTGTAAGGACCCTTTTTGCAAAGTTCTACAACCTTAGGATAGAAAGTAAAATAAGTTATAAACTTATAAGGACTAGTTTTGCAAATATTGTTAAGTTAAGGGTATAAAGGGTAAATATTGAAAGTTATATAGTTTAAGGACCATTTCTGTCATTTCTCTAAAATATATAAGTATAGGGACTAATTGTGTAAAAGATAGAAAGTTAAATGCTTAATGTGTATATATTTAAAAGTATATGGTAGAAAGTGTAATTATGCAAACTTGAAGGATATAAACGGACTATTTTCATATAATTATCAAAAACCTATTTTTAGTTAACAACATAACACAACACTAGGGAGCTTCATGTGAGGGGTTTCATTTGAGTATTCGTTTTGACGAGTTTGCTGGGTTTACGATTTAAAGTGCCCTGGCTCCTCAAACGTTTACTACATGACCTCTGGATTATGATGGCCCGAACGGTGTTATGTTATAACTAATATCTAATAACAAAATGACACAATACTAGGGAGCTTCATGTGAGGAATATGTACTTTTGAATTATGATGGCCCGAACAGTATTATGTTAAGTGACATAATACAATACTAGGGAGCTTCATGTGAGGAGTATGTATTTCTGGATTAGGATGGCCCGAACGGTGTTATGTTATATCTAGAAACCCAAAGAGTGAGTATTTGAAAAACTTAATAACCTAAACTAGGACTTGACATACACAGACCTACACTACCCCCAGGATACGTGAGTGAGCTGTCTAAACCCCTACCCTACTTACCTTAGACTCAGGTGAGTTTTCATAGCCTCACTTTTAAATGCTTTACAACCCTGTGAGGGGGATACATGCTTTAAACCGAATACAAGTCTTTTTCTTTGGTTGTTGTACGAGTAAACTATCTGCCACCATTACATAACCAAATTCATGAATCTAATCACTTGCGAGTGAACGCGAATATAGTTGATAGATCTATTGGAGTTTGACAATTCCCGTTGGTTTGCCTATGTCTTGGGTACCAATAAGTACTATATTTGAACCCTCTCTGAAGGATTAACTTTGGCAAGTTATCCTTCCCGTCCCATCATGGTTTGGTCTGCAGACCCCATGATCTGGACTATTAACGTGTGGTTCATGAACTTAGTGCAATATACCTTCTCTCTCTAAAACTCTTCTACACATAGGGTTTCAGCTGAACCCTGTGGAACTTGTATTCACTTTCTATCTACTTAAACCTATGAATCTCACTCAACCTTTGTGTTGACTCTTTAAGCATGTTATCCTAGGTATATGAGCACTTTAGGAACCCTGGCACGGTGTGGCCCTGGACATAAGGACGTCCAGACTAGTTATCATTCATCTTTTGCTTTTAAAATGTATCTTAGGGACCTCTCTTTTGGTAAAAGTATATCTTTTACTGTAAAAACTCTGATGAATAAATGAATGATAACACCTTTTTCAAAAACATCTCGTTTCGAGTCGTTTTCTATTATCTTGTCTTTGTTTCCATGAAGTAATACCCCAGACCTAACATCCGCTGCGGTCTATGAAAAATGGGGGTGTTACACCCTCCAATTGAACCACACAGAATAACCACACAACAAAACCATAACATGTAACATACATACAATAACCACTTACAAGTCCATGCATTTATTAAAACACATAATCACAGCAACTTAAAAGGATTTCAACACAAGCATCAATCTCATCCCAAGTTTTAAACAAAGTAAAAATGGGACTATGAAACTCACCTGAATCTTTGCAGCTTCCAAAACAACAATCACAAATCTAAACAACAAAATAGAATCATATTACGCGCGACCAAACCAAAAGCTAAAGTCCATGTAACACATATATGATGGATGTATAAAGGACATATAAACCACCATGGGTCACCTAGACTCCATACTAAATGCTACCAATCACTTACACTCACTAAATCCCTTGTATACACTTTATCAGAAAACGCAGATTTTTGGGGTACTTCTACCCACATGAAATCTCGACAAAATAAACTCCACAACTCATACCAAAAATTCACCATGGTCTCTTATGAGCATACAAGCTACTCTCGGAAGGCCATGCACTAAAAATACACACAAGTACCCTTAAGAAAATCAAACATGAAAACTATCCAGATTCGGATCTGAACGCACACCAAAATGTTTTGACCTAAGAAACATATTTGCACAACTTATTAACGCATACCCTTCGCGTGGAAGTCAAAGGGCATATAGAACCCAACTTCCCAAGAAGGGCTAACCCTAATTACACTTTCAAACCCACTTTTGACCTCTATACTTTTACCCTAAATATGTCCCGGTTTAACAGCTTTGACACCTTTACTCGCAAAAATCATTAGACTGACTTCCCGACCTCGAAATCGATCGTGGCCAGACTTTTTGGAAAGTAGGTTCTCTGAACTACAATTTAGACTCAATATTCATGTATTAACTCATTACCATCTATTAAATAACTTCGTATTACTACAGCCCTAAAAATCTGTCAAACCCTAACTCATTAATTAACATGTTTTATGCCCTAATCTCTTCACCAAACATCATAATATTACTAATTATTGATCCCAACATGTTTTATATTAATAATTTACAGAACTGAGAGTAAACCCTAATCCACCATATCCTTGTTACATGAATCAATACAATAATTAAACAATTAAGGGATTACTAGGCATATCTTAGGCTTGTTTTCTTCACAATATTAAACCCTAACTTTTCTCTTTTTCTTCTGCTTTGGTTGACCGTACATCCAAAGAAAAGGGTGTGGGAGTTTTTTGTTTTGTATTTATAATACCCTATGAATATTCTAGATAACCATTGTAATTAGGAATTTTAATTAAACTAAAATTTTGTTTCCTTTTCCCCTTTTTTCTATAATTCGGCCGCCCCCCCTAATTCTATATATTTTTATTTTTTTATTAATATTAATTATTACACCTAAAACCTTGTGCTTTTGATATTTTATAAGAACCCATATCGAAACCTAACACCTTACGCAGTAAACCTTCATTTTACGACAACTCGGAAAAATTATTATTTTCAAAACAAACTCCAAAAATAGAATTCTACACTCTTTATTAATATAACCCATAAAACCAAACTCCACGTAACTTACTAACGCTCAAAATCTTGAACGAAAACTTGTTACGCCACAACCACGAAACACAAAACTACACAAGTCATTTTTACACCACCAAGGTGATCAAA
The DNA here is from genome assembly GCA_014162995.1 of Artemisia annua. NCBI lineage: Eukaryota > Viridiplantae > Streptophyta > Magnoliopsida > Asterales > Asteraceae > Artemisia > Artemisia annua. The sequence goes on along the minus strand of LBNU01031165.1, from coordinate 122,996 downwards.
ATGAACTTATCCCAAAATCAATACTACTCAACTCACATCAATAAAATCACACAAAGGGATTTAGTGCTAAAACTTACGTATATCACATAAATGCCACACAAAACACGTAAGCCACACCAAGCAAAAATTAAACGGGTCGAGACTAATAGTAAAACTAACCTGCTAAAATCACGGTTGTTACACCACACCACTACCACATTAGGTTTCTCTCTTCAGGACAACTTCGATCATGACCAACTTAGGGCCTGTTTGTTTAGTTTTTTTTTTATTAAGTCCATTTAAATTAAAGTGTCTGTCTAGATATATGTTGTCTGTTAAATGAAAAAATTGTTGTTTGTTTTGTGTGCTGAATAAAGTATCTGAATTAGAAAAATTATTGTTATACCCTTTTATTTGAAATAAGTTGAATGAGAGGTTAATAAGTGGGAGGGTAAATATGTAAAAATAAGATAAAAGTAATGACTTAATATAGAGACCCTCCCTCACATGGCTTTTTCTAGAAGGTCATCTATTTAAATTAAGAATCAAACAAACACTCCATGACTTAATAAATTTACCTATTTATGAATTATTAAGTCGTTATCAAACGCTACCTTAGTGTGATAAGGAGACTGAGGATATCACAAAAAAAACATATCCTACAAAATTACATTAAGTAAACACCCACACACAAAAACATTCTCACACAAGTCGGTCGCATAATCGACCTACTTTTTTTCTTTTTTTATTTACAGAGGATTGGGAAAGGTGGGTCAAGGGAACAAAAAAGACATCAGCGAACACACCATATTGGGCGCGAGGTGGGTTGTTGGTTAATATGTCCCCAAAAAGGGTGTGTAATGGAGGACTGAGTTGGTTTTTTTGGTTAGACCAACATGGAGACAATGAGTTTAAGTGACGCCCCTTACACCAATGGTCTATAAGGAGATCTATCACCCGCTGTCCACCAGCGGCCCTCAAATTTTTCCTCGATAACACCTTAGGCAAATCCCACACTCGGCCGTGGCTTGGAGTGACAGCTGGGTCAATATTTAGTAATAACATACGCACTTAATACAGACACAACGCTGTCTTAGTAAGGTACTACATGGTTATACAGAATTACGGTTAAGCACGGGTGCTCGTCGATGAGAGACACATCATTGGCACATGGGTGACACATGCCGAGAATTACAGGAATGGCCACAAAAGCAAAAGCCGTGAGCCTTCGGGCAAAATGTTGGACAAATATTGTTGGCTGAGTAAGGCGGGTATGTTACAAGTTCGGCTATCAGGACCATTCCCGAGCGTTCAGGGATGGTGGGGCAAACCTCATCGAGGACGATGAGTCCCTAAGGGGGGGGGGTGAATTGTAACACCTTAGGCAAATCCTACATCGGCCGTGGCTTGGAGTGAAGCTGGGATATTAGAATAACATACGCCTTATCAGACACAACGCGTTTTGTGGTCTAATGGTTATAGCAAGTTACAGTTAAGCGTGCTCGTGTGAGAGCACAACTGGCATGGGTGACCATGCCGGGAAGTTACAGGATAGGCCACAAAAGCAAAGCCGTGAGCCTTCGGGTAAAGCGGACAATATTGTGGGCTGAGTAAGGTGGGATGTTACATTTTCTCTTTACAAACAACTTCGCCACCAACTTATACAATTCAACACTAAAATATACCTCAGTTAAACACATATATACCTCATCAAAACACACACACACACAGTGACATACACTCGACGACTCGGTCATCCACAAGACCGAGTCTCCATTTTTGAAGCTTGAAGACGCTTGCTCCTTTCGAGCCATAATAAGATAGCACACGTGCTATTTTGCTATGTAAGACGAAAACCGAGTTTTTAAAGGCTTATTACGGCTGATCTTATGTATTCAACTCAAATTTAAGTGTACTTATTATATCAGCTTTTTATTAGGCCAACTAAATTTCGACGTAGTAAGGTTTACAAAGTTTTGAGTGATTAGTAAGTGAGATAGATTGAGACAATTATGTGATAGAGTAATGTAATAAACTTTTTTTAGATATTGAGTTGCAAATCACTTGAAAGGAAAAAGAAAAAAACCCTAAAATGAAATTATGCCACTCTCTTTGATCCTAGCAACACCAGCTGTATATATAACCAAAGATTGTACTACACTGATGCCTTATTTGTTTCTTTTTTACTTACATACCCTTCATCTTTCTTTCTTTCTTTCTTCCATTAACCAATCTTTGTTTTATAAATTTGGTTTGAAGGTCATCATTTCAAACAAGTGGAACACATACAAATCTCATTCAGCCCACAATTATTCACACTTCACAAAAAGGTCCCCTGCAGTGATCTTCCTTCCTTCCTATCCACTTTAGAGAGAGAAACACTTGCACCCCACAAAGAAAGAGAGTCTAGTGTGTAAAAAATATATATAATGCAACAGCACCTGATGCAGATGCAGCCCATGATGGCAGCCTATTATCCCACAAATAACGTCACTACTGATCATATTCAACAGGTTTTTCACTTCTTCTTTTATAAAAACTTTTTCTTTGACACACTAGAATCTACTTTCTATGTGTTTCTGTTATGAAAATGTTTTGTTTAGGTGGAATATAATTTGTTCCAGCTTTATGTATTTATCTTTTTATGTTGCTTTCTTTTGGCTTTTGCCTGCCTTTTTCCTACTTGTTTCTTCATCTGCAACAAATATCTTTGTACATGTTATATACTACTGTATATATGTATGTGTTTGTACTATATAAAAGTATGATCTTGCATGATCTGTTCATGTCTGATAATAATAACTCAAACAAGAAGACATGTCTGTTTTTCTTACCTTCTTTCTGACTGTTGGATTGAGTATTTATTGTATGTGTTGTTTTTCTTTTTTTCATATTTGGTTAATGTTTTAAAGTGGGAAACCAAAGTGGCTACGAGAATAAAGATTCCAAGTTTGCATAGCTTTTGTGTTTCTTTATTAACTGGCACAGAAAACTAGTTTTGAACCCCAAAACAGAAGTCCTGTGACCTACCTAGCTAGCTAGGGACTTGACCATATGCCAGTTATATTATAGCTAGTGCTAGCTAGGCTTACAAAATCTTTTAAAAGAATATCATAAGCATATTTGCCTACCAATTATTTTGTATAATGTTCTTTTTATTGTTTTATTTAGTTTAACACAACTCTTTGTAGTTGTAAAAAGATTTGCACACTTAATCTTATAATGTAGACGTTGTACATATGTCATTAGATGTTTATTATACATGTACAAGGATGTGTACAAATCAACTCCCATTTATAAAAGATCTTTTACCTAACAATAAATCGTCTTTGAAACGAAAAGGGGGGAATTGCACATATATCCTTTGAAGGTGAATAATTGCATATATATATATCCTTGCTACAGGTTTTTGATGCACATGGTACAATGGTTTTTATGCATGCTTTGTATATATATGCGATTTTGCATTTTCGGAGGGATATATATGTAAATGTCCCGAAGAAAAATGAGAAAATTAAAAGAGAGAAAAAAGTAAGGTGTATTTAAGTTACTAACAAAGCGTCTCTAAAGCGGAATTCAAACCCTATTTTGCAATCATTTTGTGATGGCCATAGAAAAGTTCGAAAATTACTGAAATACCGGCTAAACCGCGTAGATGCCATACACATTGATAGTTTTTCAATCTAAGTTGTCTTTGAGTTACTACCATAAACAAGCATCCTATTTATTTAACCGTTTCAGAAAAAAACTTAATGGAAGATTGAAAGTTATCACAGTGTATTCTTTGCGAAAAGGAAATACACATTGATGGTTTCACAAGTTGAAGAGAAATGAAAGAAAAGCCTAAAAAGCTTTACAATTATTAATTTCCAGTATTTGGTAGTAATTTGTAAGTTTATACAACAATTACATTTTTGTCACTGCACCTATGTCCTCATGAAATACTAACACCTTTCCCTTAGGTCATTTTCCATTCTGAAAGAAAGTGCAAGTAAAAAACAATGGTTTTTTGTCTCTCTTTTGGAAAAATAATACAGTACTACTCTAGAGGACAACACTGTTAAAGCCCCAATACCAAAAATGAAAAATCCTCTTAACAGTGTTTTTTTCAGTTTTGCTAGCATTTTTTTACTGTTTAAAGGTATACATGTTAGCAATCATTAATGGTCAGCACTGATCAGCAGGCCCAGGTTTCATTTTCAGATGAAAAATAAGTTCTTTCATTTTCTAATTATCTTGGAGTATTTTTTTTCTAAATGGTCAAAGAACTTTTATTTAACATGAAACTACAATAAGAGACATGTTTGACATAAACAAACTACTGTACTGGCTCTAAACATGAACAGGTGCAAGGTTTTTCATCTTCAGCTTAGCCGATAATGGTGCGTCTGTGATTATGTTAAGCGAACTCCTTTTGATATAGTAGACTTTATACATACATTTAAAGTTAAATGTGCTTGGGAATTTCATCTGCATGTGCAAGTTAGGAGAACTAAATATTTAACTAAGTCACCCTCTTGGGTTAACCAAGATTCTTCGCTAAACATTCTTTAATTACATCAATCTTTGTGCTTGTCTTTTGTGGTCTAGGCATCTTATTAGCTGATTTCATTACACAAAACAAGATTATTTTATGAGTTGGTCTAGGCATCTTATTAGCTTATTTAAAATGTCTTGTGTTTTGCGCGTCACTATATGTGTTGGATACTTTTCATGCTGTTTAAATTAATCTTTCATCTTAAAATATGCAATCTTGTTGGGTGATTTTATTATTCTTTGGCAAGTTTTATAGTATAACTTTTCTGACAGTACCTGGATGAAAACAAGTCTCTGATCCTTAAGATTGTGGAGAGCCAAAACTCTGGGAAGATGGCGGAATGTGCAGAGTGAGTATTTCTATATCTTCTATTCTTTCGGTGCCTTTTAATTTGATTGTTTGACAAAAATTGAAGTAATAGCACAAAGTATAATACACTTCATGGAGAAATTAAAGAGAAACTAGAATGTATATTTAGTTATTAAATGGAAGTAAGATAAATCCTATAATTGTAGAAAAGAAAAACCAGAATGTATATTTTCGGGCCCTAGATGCAAGTATTTGGGCCCTCAGTTGGGCCCATTTCACCTTTAGCTTTTTGCAATAAGCCCATAATGATGAGTCCATCTCAAGCTTTTTTGTGGGTATATGGTGGGCCATTTAATTCTCTATGGAAGTTATAGGTAGTCATTTAAAGCTTTTTTGTGGGTATCTGCTTGAGCTGCTCAGTCTGTTTAAAGCTAATTTTTGTTAGATTTTTCTTTAATCTGGCCAAATTCCACTTAAAAAGTATAATTTACCTAGAGATTTAAGTTAAACATTTTAGCCTTTGTTTCTTACAAATATGTCTTATGAAAGTTGGAGTTGGACTATAGTAGTCTTTGTAACAATAGTCTTTTTTGGCGTGACATAATATATGGATTATTACACTTTAATTACTGAAATGATTTGATAATGGCAGACATCAAGCCAAGCTTCAAAGAAACCTTATGTACCTTGCTGCCATTGCTGACTCTCAACCTCAAGCACCTTCTCTTCATTCTCAGGTCAAAGTCTTCACTTTTACTTTCCGGTTATAGCAATTTCAATCTTTGACTATTTGTAGACAAAGTATTAAGACTACTACTATTATCATTGCTATTTCAGTACACTCAAGGTGGCATGATGCAGCAGCAAGGAGGTCACTACATGCAGCAGCACCAGCAAGCACAGCAGATGTCACCGCAAGCTCTCATGGCTGCCCGTTCATCTATGCTCTACGGTCAACAGCAGTACTCGGCGCTACAACAGCAGCAAGCCATGCACAGCCAGCTAGGAATGAGCTCAAGTGGTGGGCTTCACATGCTACAGAATGATGGTAACAACACAGCTGGTGGTGGAGGGTTCCCTGACTTTGGTCGTAAACATGATATCGGTCTTTCTGGTCCTAACAACGAAGGACGAGGAAGTGGCTCTGGTGTTGGAGATGGTGGTGAGACGCTTTACTTGAAGTCCCCCGACAAGGGTAACTGATATGACGGTGTTTCTGTTAGTTATTGGTCTAGTTGCATGTTATGAACTTTGTCGTACCTTGTAGTTTAATTAGCCGGTTTAGATGCTTTATATTTTGAATATTCGTTATCCGGTGTAAGTTTAATTATCTGTGTCTTTTATGTTGCGGGATGATAGATCATTTGATGGTCTATGTTGTAAATTTGTAGGGATTTTCTTTTATGTTTTTCCGTCCAATTTTTTTAATCAAGTTAATAACCAGGTCGACCTATCTACCATCTTTGTGGCACATGTTATACATATGAAATGTAGTTTAACTAGAAAGAAGGCAGAACATCTAATCATACACGATAGGAAGATAAATGGCTGCAGCCGGTGATGATGTCTACGGCGGCATTACAAAGGAAACCGTTAAAGAAGTCGTAAAGAAGGCTCGAAGCCATATTGAGAGAATACTAGTTTTGTGTTCTATGCTTTCATTAGTCTAAAACTCTAAATACTTAAGAAGAAACCTTGCACTATGCAAGTGCACAAGTAGTTACTGACATGCAATAGAATATAAGTTATATTATATAGGAGGTAACTAACAAAAAGTCCATTTCTTGTAAGGTTTTCAACTTGTCACAAGTGGACTAAATGTAAGTTTGCATACATGCTTATGCCAAAATGATCACAACCCATTGAATGTGCGCTTGTGTGCGTGTGATTACTGATTCCACCTCCCGGAAATCTTGTCAGATTACTATTGATATCGGTTCCACTTTGCTATCTCTTCCCAAGAGAAACTATCAATACCGACTTCTGGATCCATGTTTGTAGTGGCAATGAATTGACTATTAGCTTCCTTTGTTGTTGTGACCGTGTCTGTCGTGGTGATCGGCGGACTAGAATAAACGCTCGTACTAAAGCTCTTTTCATTCGGATTTTGGCCCGTGTAATGTTGAACAATTTCCTTAAACTGAGAAGCATTCTTTGCTTCAACTAAAACCGGGCTCGAAATGTACTTCACCTTTATGCTCTTGTCATCAGCTTCTTGTGTTGGGTTTTTGCCAGCAGCTCTATTGCCACTATTGCTTTGGCTCATTTTCTTTAAAGGGATTGAAAAAAAGAAGTGTAGAATGCTTATGGACCATTAGGCCCTTAAATACTTTCATGTGTGTGTTGTCGAACAGTACAGTCCAAGTATAGTTATTTTGGCTCGTGGTTTTTAAAAAATCTTAAAATAAGTTTTGGTTACTTAGATAGTGAAATGATGTAGTACAGCTTTTTACGTATAAGTTACAACTGACTAACGCATGTCTTATTTTCTTTGTTCATGCATCTTCTTAGAATGTTGACTGAAAAAAAAGACAAAATGAAATTTGGTTATTTCTTGACTGGACAAAAGTGGCTTCGTGGATGCAACTTAGAAAATTGATGGGTATGAAAGATACGTTGACATATAACTAACTAATAGACTATACTACTAGTTATTAGCTTATTATATAAGATTATAAGTAGAGGAAAATACCAAGAACATGAGGATTTTGCTATCATTTTATTACAATTACAAATTAAACTTAAAAGTCTGCAAGAAACAAGAAAGAAGGTGGGGGCTATTAGGCAGCTTATATCCATTTTTTAAATTATATTTGCTAAATATAGTTCACAGTTTAGATATAACTGCCTTTCATAGTTCAATTTGGTTACGCAATGCAATGAATTACATCACGTTTTTACAGATTAGAGCCATCATAATTTTTTTATGTAGCAACTAGTAATGTATGAGAAGTTGCACAATCTGACAAGTATACAAGTGAGTGACTATTATGAGATCTTTAGAGCATACGGTGCATTGTATTATGGAGTATAAACTAGTGAATCACGGGTATCTTGAAAATAGTTATTCGTAAATAAACGTACATGTATCACCTTCTTCAACTGATAGATAGTCTTGGAGAGCAAATGTATGCAGTTAACGTCAAACACTTGAGTAGTCCATGTTTATTTGAATACGTGAATATAAAAACAAAACAAAAGTCAAAATAAAAGGAAGTTGTTGATAAGAGTATATGTAAAGTTAAAATGGTATAAAACATGTCATTTATATAGTTGTACATACCTGTTGAACATTGATCGTAGAACATGAAGTAGTTCTTTATAGACAACGTTTGTAGTACTTTTCGAGATATTATCATCTGCATCATAAATGACAACCTTCAAACCTCTTTTGCTTTTGACTCTGGAAACGATAACATATAGTTGTCCATATGTGAAAACTTAACGTTGCAATACAAACCAACCGTTGAAAGTTATTCACCCTGACTCTTGCTTATTGTTATAGCTTAAAGACTCGTGAAATAACTGGTATTTTAAAAGAAATATTCACGAATATGTTTGTATCTCAAAACTTTTAATAATTCAAACTTTTAGCTTAAAGATCGTGGAATCACGAGTATCTTTAAAAGAAATATTCACTAAAAGGGTGTGTGTGTAGATCAATGAAAAAATAATTAAAAAATAAATAAAAAATAAATAAAATAAATGTAATAGGTCATTACATGTACATGATTGCTTTGAGTGGATTGAAATCAAAGCCATGAACCGACCAGCTAACATCATCACACTTGTCGATCACTGCGTTCTTGCAAAAATTAAGTCGGATAAGGTTTTGGCACAACACGGTACTTAAGTTAAATTTTAGTACAAAAACTGTAACACTGTAACGTCACTAGATCTCCTTGAATAAGTTGATGTTTTAGTCCTGCCACTAAAGTCAAATATATTGATGCTTATTAACATTGCCTAAAATAATTTAAAATCAACACAAAAGATAAAAACGTAAAGCAAGAAGTTCAAACCTTTAATTATCATCTCCATCTTTATGATAGCAGATTTATCGTAGGCAGGTTGCATCGTACGTACATATAAGATAATGTTATCTTTAAGAACACTCAAATAAAAGATGAAATTGTTAGCATATTTAGCCATACGTAAAAGTAAAACATATGATGAATATATGGGCAAGATAATAACGAATAGTTTGATGTTTTGAAGGTTAACATGTATCAATCAAATACTAACATAAACTCTAGAAATGTTGCATGATACTTTTGTAGGCATTGGGTTATTACACACAAATGTTACTAAAGTTTTCAAAAAATTTGATTTAAGTTACTATAGTTTTTTTTTTGTTCAAAGAGGTTACCATTGTTTGCGTGACCGGTTGTTTACGTTACTCCATATATTACAACTTATGATAGCAGGTAAAAAGTTACGAAATGGTCCTTGTGGGTTGTCGGGTTTAACAAATTTAGTCCTTAGATTTTTTTTCTCGAATCCTCTCCTGTGGGCGACCCGTAACGGGGTTTCCTTACTTTTTATATGTTTTTCTCGAATCCTCGCTTATGTTCTTGACTGTGGATGTCGATGAGCTAACTGTAAGTATAATAAAATACATTCATTTGAGGTAATAAACAAAATCTGTGTACACGTACGTTGAAAGCAACAATGTGCTTCTGCAGATGGCAGTTTTTGAATCAACAAACTGGGTACGGACTCCATACAAGGTTTAAGACATAATGGGACTACACACATACATTGCATTAAAACACATGCATGATCGATATATTTGAAAACAGTTTTAATGCTTCTACATTTCATTAACCTCGCAGGGTAAGGAGTTGTGAACATGGATAAGTAGCAATAATGAAGATCCAATGAATGTTTCTTCAAATCAATTTAACTAATGTACGTATTATTTAAAGGTATAACAAGCGAAATGTGCTTTGTGATATATTCGATTCATTCATTAGCAATCTCTGTGTAGCAAAAAAAAGGCTAATGAAATACAGTATGTGTTTGTCATATGAGTTATTGGTTTCTTAATTAAATTAGACAAACTTGACGGATGAAAAAAAAACTACTTAAATCAGCAAGTGCATCACTGAATTCTGTGACACAACTTAACTAGTGAAACATGTGTTTATCAAATGATTTGGGACGGTTTTGATTCGTTTAGATTTGGGACGGTTTTGATTCGTTTTTTATTCGATTTTGGGTCAATGTTATCAAGAAATTAAATAAGGCATGGTATACATATAAAATCAATTTACCGGGTTCAAATGTAATACAATGGAATAAGGATACATGTATTTGATATAATCCAAGATATAACTTATATCGGGTCCTATACATTATCCGCAAAGTACTAACTTTGAAAACATTAATGACTTCCTAAGGACTAAATTCGTTGTACCCGCCATGCCACAGGGACCAAAAATGTAAATTAAAGATAGTGAAAACCTGTTACACCCGGTAGCAAACTTTGGGAGTAACCTAATTAAACGAACACGTTTACATGAGTAACCTAATTAAACGAACCCCTTTACATGAGTAACCTCTTTGAACCAAAAAAAACTATAGTAACTTAAAGCAAATTTTTTGAAAACTTTAGTAACATTTGTGTGTAATAACCCTTTTTTTATTAATTAACATTCATAAAATACTACGAAAATGTGTATTATATTTTGACGTTCGTTATATTGGTTTTTAAGGTAGGACGTTATTTAACTTTGTTGCCAAGCCTGTGAGTAAAAATAATTTATAATTTTACGGATAAACCTCTTACCCTTTACAAATAAACTAGCAGGGTACCCGCGCGATGCGGCGGCGGGTACCCTGTAATAAAATTTTCGGCGATAAATATCTTTTAATTTTATGTTTTTCGTTACAACAACTTTATAGATTGTGAGAATTTTATATTTGAGTAATTTTAACCATGTTGGTCTTTTAAGTTGCGTATGTTATGTTTTTATGCTCGTGTTTTAAGGGGGTGTTTGTGAATGCTTATTGAAAACTGATTATGAGTTTTGAAAACGCATAATTAATGTAGCTGTTATAAAACGTGACTTATAAACCATATGTTTTGGATTTAATTATATTGTTTGTAACGTATAATCAAATAATAATATTTTCAAAGTGTTTGCAAATCAAATTAATAAATAATTTACCTGTAAATTAACAAAAAGAATTATATTATTATTGAATTAATCAAACTTTGACTTTCTATAAACTAAACTCTAAGACTTTTTTTTTTGGATTGATATACAATGGTTCTGACCTTTTTTGGCCGACTATCCCGGGGATTGAACCCACCACTCACACAGACTCAAACCATGGTGAAGCCCCTCCCTTTTCCAGGAGGTTGGCGTGACCACTTAAGGTTGTTTGCACCTAGGAGGAATTGACTATGGCTTTAATGGCTTTTACAAATTTAATAAAAGAATATAGTGTATTTTTGTTACTTAATGGGCCCTTTACAACATAGACCCTATAGATGCTAATCTGATTGTTAACTGGGCTTTATACTGATATAAACGAAGTATATATAGTAAAATCAAGGGTTACATCTTTTTGTTCTGCCTACGCTCTCGTTTTCTGTCTTTTCTCTAAATATCTATTTCTCAAACTAACAAAATATTCAATAGGTGAACAAGAAATGGCAAAAATTAAATTAATATGAACGAAAAAGAAGATGATTGCGGGCAGTTCGGTAAATTGGCAAAGAAAGGAAAATCACGTTCTAAAAAAGCATGTATGTGATCTGCTGTTTTCCAAACCGGTGTTTTGAGCTTCTGAACGCAATAAATCAAGCCTTTTATTTCTTTCCAAGACGCTGCATCCAAAACACCCCATAAGCGCTTATAATAAGTCAACTTCTTAATAGATCGATGATGAGGTTTTCCTCTGTGTTTTCCGAAGTCAGCTTCTAATAGATGTTCATAGAGGTGTTTCATCGAGGGTTGTACTTTAGGTTTAAATCATTGTAAATTTAAGGTGTACGAGGGTTCTTTAAAGGCTATTTAATGTATATATTTCTGTAATTTCGGTCTATTTTCGTGGTCGTGACATGTTTGGCTTGACAAATGCTTAAATCTTGTAACTTTAGTTTTAGCGGGTGTTTAAAGGCTATTAATTATGTATTTTATGTATTTTGGCTAATTTCGTGTCCATGCCATGTTTTGCTTGTACACAATGCTTTTATTGTTGTAATTATGCAAGAATTCCTTGCTTTAAAGTGTTGTAAACATTGCTAATTTTTTCGTACATTTAAAATTTTTGGAAGAAGATTCATTTGTGTATTATATGTAGTATAGATATCCAAACTACTATGAATGTACCCATCAAAGTTGCATAGTTCCATTTCTTAAACATAGCCCTATGTTTAGCAAAATGATTGATATTCTCTCCAAGTTATAATGACCATCCGATCGATCCATGTTCTCTCTCACATTACAAAGTCTTGGTCCTACTGCGGGGACCCGGTCTTTCCTTTGTTTGTGAGAAGAACATACCAATCATGTTCATTAAACTGACGGTGAATTTCAACATAGTTAATCTGTTTGTTTTGAAAGGTTATGTATTGTGTCATGGGCACAAGATATAGAAGGACAAAAAAGTACTAAGGACAATACAAAAATACATTATTTTTTGAATCTTCAGTCCATTTTTGTACGTTCCATCGTACTTTTTTATGTACTTTTTGTTCCGTTCTTATCTTGTGCCCTAGGGGCACAAGATAGAAAAACCCTGTTTGAAAAACTCATTTAATAGTCATAACATGATATTTTAAAAACTTTAATTATTTCTGCTTTCTATAGATGAAGTTGAATGGGGTGTAATGTTGATTAATTACTATGAAAAAAAGCATGTGGAAAAGATATCAATCCTTTGAATTTTAAGGTTATAAGTGATTGATTTTTTTTTTTTTTTTTTTTTTTTTTTTTTTTTTTTTTATTCAATTTTGATGTAGCTACACAGATCATTATCATCCCATTTTTCTTAAAATAAAATAATTAAGGGTGTGCACGTTCCGGTATGGATTGATTTCTTGGCTAAACCGAAACCGAACCGAAACATTCGGTTTTTAAGAACTCCAAAATGAAACCATTCGGTTTTTGGCAATTTCCTTTTTTTTTTTTTTTTTTTTTTTTTTTTTTTTCGGTTTTTAACCGCAAATTTTTTAGCCAAACACGAACAAACTTGATTTTCGTAGAAAATTTGTTATTTTCCTTTACTTTTTTGTCAAGATGAGCCTAATAACGTTTATCTCATAATTCTGTAATTACACACGTATAGATGAGATACACACATGCAAGTGATTTACACATAGCAGGATCATTGTCATATACGTATTAATATATTGTAAAATAAACACACGCACACGAAAAAAAACATATAAACATTAAGATAAATATATTATAAATCCATCTGCAAAACTAATATGAATTTATAAATTATATTTTTTAGTTATTTATTTACATTATATTAGTTATATACTATTATATAATAGAAGCAGTTCGGTTCAGTTTTTTACGGTCGGTTTTTGGACAAAAACCGAAATCGAACTGAATTTTTCGGTTTTTGAAAAAGTGAACACCGAACCATCGGTTTTTAGTTTCGGTCGGTTATTTTGGTTCGGTTTTTTGTTTTCGGTTCGGTTTCGATTTTTTCAGTTTTTTTTGCTCACCTCTAAATGTAATACATATTTTTACCTTATTTACTTTTTATTTTTATTTTTTTCATTGCTAACTTTAAAATGTTTTAACATTTGTCCCCTCAAATTATAATCAAGTATGTGATTTTGGCTTATGTGATTTTTGGCTAATGGGATTTAGTTTATTGTAATTTTTAGACTTCTTTGAAAAGTAATTTGATTAACCAAGTCCGAAATAAATACATATCACGAAATTCAAGTAGGTTCTTGAATTTGAGTCAGATTTTCAAACATGAGTATACAATTTCATAATTCAAACATAGTGTAGATCAACTATCCACAACGTTGTGAGGTCGTAAAAATCTTGCTAACAAACATAAGAAAAAAGATGAAGAACACCACTTAACGTAAAAAATGGAGATGAACGTTTTGGGTAAGAAGTCAATCGAATACTAAATGAAGCACAACAAAGAACATCTTCTAAAATAGATATAACAAAGCAACAAAAAACCTAATCATCATAAACATATACAAATCAAACTAATAACACAATTGAGGGTATAGTTGCATCAAACTTAAAACGAATAAATAGTTTCATATCTTTAAAATTAAACGACGATCGTATTGTCCACAAACGTTTCTTCAAGCAATTCATCAAGCAGTACATTACAAATTTTCATTGTCTACTCAAGCAAACCAAAATCTAAATTATTTGTCATGAATATAAAGTCGTAATTCTATCTCTCGCAACAATTTACAATAAAAAAATATCATCAACACGAGCTATGTGCCCGTGATATTGAAACTAAAAGATAAAAAGAGAAATTCCAATGACAACATCTTTAGTAATACATGTGAAAGATCCTGACTATTATTTGTCATTTTAAAATGTTAGAATATTAAAAATTGATGTTTGATCATTGATGAACATAGTCCGGATCGATTGAGAAGAGTTTTAGATTGAGAAGATTGAGAAACAATCTTGATTATTCATTTGATTAAACTAACACAAGGGCAAGATGGGTATTCACATTTTTATATTTCATTGCCTAATAAAAGACCTTTAAAACTTCAAACCATACGTTTTTTTCTCCTTGTTCAAATATTACTTTGGAAATAATCATCTGGTTCATTTCTTTATTCGATTTCTTCTTTATGCATGTCATCTCTCAACTAGTATTCTTAAAGCTTATGCTCACTCTTTATCTTTTTTTATTATCCAACTAGTTATAATGCCCGCGCACGCGCGGGTTAAAAAAATTTTTTTTTTTTGAATGATATATCTTTATTTCTTAAAAAACAAATAATTTAATCTTTGTTTTGTTTGATTTATGATTTTTAATTATATTTGTTTATTATTAAAGACAATCTTTTAAAAAATTTAATCATGTTGTTAGTTGCATCTTATCTATATTTTTTTGTACTTATCTTCTACTTGTGTGTTATATCAACAAAACAAATTTTTAAAATTTTAAATTAAAAAATAATAATTAAAATATTACGTAGTACATAATAAGGAAATATTCTTTTTTCCGAAATACGAAAGTACCCACTAGGGGTTTTGTTTTATTATATAAAAGATTATATGATAATTCGTATAATGACAAATTCTTTTTATATTAATAAAGTCTATTAGTAAAATGATTCATTTTATTGTAACAGTTAATAAACTATAAAAAAATTCAATTGTCTTAGTCCATTCCTTTTTTTCCAGTATTTAGTGATCAAACAAATTGAAAACCGATAAAATCACTATATATTCACTAATCTGAATGATTCAAAAAAAAAAAAAAAAAAAANTATTCGACTATCTATTAATCGATTCATATAAGCCCTTTCCTAGGGTTTATAAGTTCTCATTCTTGGAAGCTTTTGAGGTACGCATTTCCTTTTTAAGTTTGGTTAATTAATTACTTGTATTTGATCTATTCCGCTGCGTACTCTTAGATGTTTATGTGTTTAGTAGTTTTATATTATTCACATATTCCAACATAGTGATCAAACAAATTGAAAACCGATAAAATCACTATATATTCACTAATCTGAATGATTCAAAAACAAAAACAAAAAAGAAACAACAAATCCTTTAATGATTCACTAATCAATGTATGTGATGACTTCTATACCAAAAAATGATGTATTATTTACAAATAAACAAATGATTCAAAATAATATATACTCGTAAAAGACAAAAAACAACTTGGGCGTTTGATTCAAAAAATTGAAATTAATGTTAAACACTAGTTAGTATTGCTACTATGATTCAACTGTGACACATCTTTATGTGATTCATAAATAGATTACAACGATTCAAAAATAAAATGATTCAATAAGCGATGCAATGATTCAACAAACAACACATTGATTAAAATGTTATGGATTTTTGTAACGACAAATTTATTAGTTGAATGATTCATAAGTTCAAACCTACTCTTAATAAAAATAACGACAACGTTCAACTACGATAAACAAACTAATTGTTTTTAGTGAATCAAATAAAAACACTAGCCTTGATCATGACAAAAACCCGATGATTCACATATATTTATATGATTCAAATAACTAATATATGATCCATAAATTATACAGAGTAATATTAAACAAGAAACTAAAAGACGAATCCTAAGGGGAGTAATATGATTTACAAAAAAGCACAACTTTGACAATATTGAATCATAGCATAACTTATTAAAAATGTGAAAAAGTAAACATGATTGAAAGATAAATCTTCAAAAAGTATAAGGTTTGAATTCAAAAAAAAATAGTTGACTTGTTTGAAACTAAAAAGCAATGAAGAAAAAGAGAACCTACGGTCCAATCGGTCCAATCAGATGTGTTCTAATTCGGAATGTTGTAATGCATAACTGTAGGTGTATTTCCTTAAATGAATTTTGCATGATTCAATTACATTAATACCCTTACCAATTTATTAATGATTTTACAAAATAAATCAAAATTAAAAGATTTGTATGGCCAAGATTGCTTCTCATCTTTCTCAATCTAAAAACCTTCTCAATGGAACCAAATCCTATATATATATCTCTATCTATTTTATTTTATATAATAAAACAGAATAATTTACAAGCCCATTAAGCACGATAAATAATTAATGCGCTGACGTGTCTGCGCTCCTATTGGTCGATAAATCATAAATGCGTACAACTTCATTATGCACTACACCAATAAAATTAAGTCAAATAGCATCTCCAAACTCATTCAATTATCCCATTCAATGAAATCAAGTCACGGATCATATTTTTGGTAAATAATTAATCATTCAAACCTTTGTAACCGAATCTCTTCACCAATTCAAAACGTCATTCAAAGGGTCTCTTAAATCTTCTCCTCTACGATTCTTATTGTCATTCAAAGCGCCAGTTTCGGATCCACAATTAATGAATGTAACGCATTCAAAAACCATCCATACCGATTCAAAAATCCCTCAACCAAACATTTTGGTTACATCAGCGCTTGTGATTTCGATACTGTCAACATGGAACAACTGGTAAGTACCAAATCAATTATAATTTTTAGGGTTTCGATTTTATAGTTCCATGTTACAATTGTTTTGTTTTGATTCAATTATAATATGTTTTCCTTTGATTATGTGCAATTTAATTGTGTTTTTTCATAACCCTAAAATAAATTGGGCAAAATCACGTTGATGAATTACTTTTTATGATTAGGTTGTTATGTGTATTCAATTTATATATAATCAAACAAATTGTGTTTGGATTTATTTAATTTTCATTTCTCTTATTTAATTTATATTTATATTGATTTTGGTTGTTTTTTTACATTTTGCGTCTTCTTTTCAGGTTGTTGCAATACGTACCCAGACAGTGATTACTGAATTGGGTTGGTCGTATTGTTAGTTTTTAATCTCTAACATGTTCTTTGTATATTTTGGTGTAATAATCATCGGCGTTCTCATATTGTTCATCATTCTCAGGGGATTATATGTGGACAACTATTTGGGAAGGGATCGAGTACAAGTTATGCCTAACAGGTTAATACTCCTTAAGCGGTATTTGGGTAAGCTTAATCATTGGTCAATTGAATTTTGTTGTAGTACATGCTTACAAGCTCACCTGAACATATATTTCATTGTTTTTTGGTCGTCTTTCTCCCGTTTCTAATTTCACTGTACTATAGAGGTTTCATTAATCAAAGGAATTTTAAGCTCAATCTGGAATTGAAGGTTGGTTTCACGTGGTTGTGTTTTTTCTCCATTAGGCACGTGTTCTTCTTCTTACATCGTTTTTACTAGGAATTTTACGTCATTATTTCAATAAGGCAGTTAACATTATAATTTTAGTTTTAATTTGAGTGACTAAAATTATGGTTATGAAGGTCACCTATTGAGCTAAATGGGGACATATGATTTAGGTATGATGGAACTGAGTTAAATACATGTTAGAGTTTTAATTATGTGGTCTTTTTATCATAAGAAGTAATCACAATATGGTTTCTTATATTTTGAAACCAATCGTGTTGTTTTGCCAGATTCAGTATTCCTAACTTCTCATTTGCTTTGTGCTTATTATTTACATTTAAGGCTTAGAAATTATGTTTAGAATCTGGTTTTGAAATACATACCTATTTGATGAAATGCTTATAAGATTTTATGTTGCCTGTTGAGAATCCTTGAGAATCCTTTATTAGTAGGCACTTAGTATTTATAACTAATAAAGGGAAGAAATTGATGCAAAAGCTAATATAGATATTTTAATCTCTTACAATAAGATATAAAAAAATTAAATGGTTCACTTAAATTGTATGGTGGACGGACAAAACCGATCCTAGACCGATGTTTGAATGTCTATAATACATGGCTTGAAATTGGTAAATGAGTTGCTTTGCTAGAGAATTATCAAACTTTAAGCTTATGAGAAAGATATTACAAGGGTGTTTGGTATTCTATATTAGGGGAGGAACACTTTACAACCCTCTTTCAATAGGTGAGTGGTAATTATAAAAAGATTAAAGGTGCGGGTTAAGTATTTTCAAATGTAAAGAACAAATCAAAGTTGCTTTAAAAGATAAAGGGGGCGGGTTAAATGTTCAGCCACCCAACCTGACACATTTCACCCATGTCAGTAATGACCCATTTTGAGAATGCTTTAAAAAAATGAGCTGAGCTGATGTATAGGTTAGGTTCGAAGGTTCGTTGAAGGTGCTTGTGATAAATAGGTAATCAATGGAAGTATCTATACTTTCATGATTGTTTGATAAGTTACATTGGAAGGTTTAAAGGCATTGCAAGATATTACATGTCGGCCCACAAAGACTTCTTAT
This sequence comes from Artemisia annua, assembly GCA_014162995.1. NCBI lineage: Eukaryota > Viridiplantae > Streptophyta > Magnoliopsida > Asterales > Asteraceae > Artemisia > Artemisia annua. The sequence continues at coordinate 104,214 of LBNU01031165.1, read as the reverse complement.
TCATAAAGCCTATGTTGCTCAGGAGTGGTTTTCATAACCCGCCCCATTCTCGGTACGTGTTTTTGTTGACTACATTTTCTAATTCCACGTGTTTGTACATCTTTGTAAGTTTCTTATTAATTTTGAATCCAATTATTTATGTTATCTTTTATCTGATTCAGATTTCTACTTTTGCAGCAATGCTTGGAGTACGAAACATTGCATTACTAGGGTCTGGTCTTGTGCTGCTCACATGTAGAAGAAATATTCTTTTTGCGGTTCACATGAATGGATCTACTAAGGTATTTTATTATGACTAGAATATTTGGTTTTAGTAAGTAGAAACAAGCATTAACGGGTAGAATTCTATATGTTACTAAATGGCCAAACAATATCTTAAGAGATGATATCACTTTGCCTTGACTAAGAAAGCATTCAGCTGCTATATGGTGAAAATATGGAGTCGGCGGTTATTCTAGAAATGGAATTAGGCTGTTGTAGTTACCTCAAAGGGTCTGTGAGATGAGGGTGTCCCAAAGCAGCTCCTGCTATTCAAGCATCTAAAAAATCGCATGGTAAGCATACAACAGGTGCACAAGGTCTTAACAATTTGCACTGTTTACCAAAAGCATTTGCTGGCATCCTTTCGAATTTGGTAATGATCTTCATTCTTTTGTAACTTTGTATTGATTGATTGGAATTGTGTTTTTGTTATTTTTTACTTTTAACATATTATTATATGATCAAAACCCTCAAAAAAATTGGGAAAACTTTTTAATTTAGGTTTATAACAGGCTTGCCTTTACCTACTCATCAGTGTAAGTCGGATTGCTAGCTCGCATTGTTACATGTCGGTATTTTAGACATTCCTTTCTTTCAAATTGATGTTGTTTTCTCTTGGCCATTCACATTTGGGTGTTGCTTTCGCAGCTCAAGGTGAAGTTCCTGCTAATAAATCTTCGAGTTACTGTGCCTGCGTTCTTCACCAGACCCGTGTATGCGAATGTATGTATGGGTTATTCTCTAAGATATATATTTTCAGCCCGCATCGGTTAAATAGGCACCATGGTTAGGCTATAATCTGTTTTTTTGTATCGTTATTTTTACTAACTGTCACTGATGTTGTTGCAGCTGGGACACCAATTCCACAAGATGTGTGTGGCATCTCGACTGAATCTGTGAGCTTACCTTCGAGCAGTCACACACGTACGTTTCATGTCTTATGGAAGCTCATATACGGGACTACATGGCTGGTCATGTGGTGTTTTCTAATAAATACCAGTGTCTACGAGCTACATACTACACAAGGAGCTCAGTTACTATAGTTACATGTAGTTTTATGTGGAAACTTTTTATTTTAAAATGGTTGCTGAGACTTTGTTTTCAGCTTGGTGTTCACTGCTAGGACCAAATGAAGATACACTTTTTGATGTTAAACGTATGTAATTTTCTTTGGTACTAAAGGGGTCAAAGTTTTGATCATTAGTTTCAGACCTAATAATAGATGTTTAAGGTCACAATCCTTATTCTTTTTAAGATTGCTTTTATACATGGACATAAATTTTAATATGCAGCTTGGGACAACATATTAGGCAAAAATAATGACCACTACGATTTGATTTACTATCAAATTTTATGTTGTTGCATGGACATGTAAATGCAATTATGTGCACCCAACACATGTTTGCAACATACGACTAAGATCACATTATGCTTATTTGAGAGGATACTTGATCCTCATTGTTATCATTTATAAATGCTCAAAATTGGCCTACTTTTTTGGACGAGTGTAACATGCTTATTTTAGGCTCGCAACAACACGTGAAAACTATCACCTTTATGTTTGACATTTACTGTATAGCTTTGCTCCTCTAGAGATTATCTACGAGTTGGAGAAGACGATACATGCACCCTTAATTTCTTAATAGCTACAAACTAAATTGCTCATCGTATCATTGACATATAAAGGGGTCTTAATAAGCCCAAATTTTATTATAACATGGTATGGTATATGGTCGAAATTCCTAATGACCATACACCAATGTTTGTTATACACACAAGATAATAAAAATTGTTACGCTTTTTTTTCATGATACGACTTTTAGGATGATGAACATAGAGCAATGATGCATTTAGAATATGTTTCTTTTTTATGTTATTACAAGTGAAGTTAACAACAGTTTCAATAGTCAATCTATTGGAATGTTTATTAGATTAAGAGTTATATCCATATTTCTATATTGTATCATTGACTGTATATATTATTCCATTAAAAAAATCAAAATCTTTACCTTCGTTGATCAATCTTACTTTACCCACACACTTAATTTCTTGATGCATTCATTCTTCTAAAAACCCGTCAATTTGACGGGTCTATAAGCTAGTATTATATATAACAGGAGGCGTTACACGTATAATGCCACCTCATTGCCCAGTCATTGCCATGATAACCACTAGACCAACACATGTTTTTGATTATATCATTTTAGCCCAAATCTATAAACAAAAAAGAAAAGCCTAATTATTTACTTTAATGAGAAGAGGCCGCATATATATTCCTTAATTATAATCCGACTTTTTATTCACTCACACACAAAACCCTAATATCAGTCATATCCAAATTATTTTTAACATCGGTGATAGCTTATCTAGGAACTGTTGATTAGTATGTTTGAAATATATGCATTCTAATTGTTCATGTTGTAACATTTTAAGTTATATCATATCCTATTGATTACATACTTTTGTGTGATTTTTGTATGCAGTTACAAGTTTGGCTTTCCTACACAAGATGATAGACCTGGTCCACCTATATTATAAGTTTCAAGTATCTTTTTAAACAAATTGTTGTTTTAGCTTTGAATGCTTTGTCATCATACTTACTTTTTGTTCCTTATCACTCAGTTACATGGGTTTCTATTGACATATGTATATTACTTTCAATGTGATCGCAGTGACGCTTCTTTTGGCTATCCTGGTGGCCCAATATTGTTCAAGAATTTGAATTTTCGTATAGTTTTGGACAGCCGTATAGCAAGTAAGGATACTTTTTCTTTGTTTCTCATCTTGAACTGTGACATAATAAAGTTACTGTCATGTATGAGCGAGGCCAATCATGTGTGCAATTGTTTTTATATATCATCTATAATAATAATTATATATAAACATTATACGTTGCAGGTTGTCTATATGTATAAACAACTTATGTATATGCAATTATGCATGTGTGTCTAAATGCATAGGCGGAGCTTTAGCAAGACAAAAGAGGGCTTTGGCCCTCCTAGGATTCTTCAATTTGACATAAAATACCCTTATATTAATATATATTTAATATTAGAAACCTCTGATTTTATAGATATATAATGAATTGGCCTTCCTAAGTTTCATGATCTACACTTCGGCCCTCCCAAAAAATTTAGGCAAGCTCCGCCATTGTCTAAATGTGATGTATGAGTGTCTGACAATGCTTATATATATATTAGCCGTATTCATTTAACTTTTTATAAGCTGTAACTAAGTAGTGTCTGCAGCAGTTACAAGAACAATAGGCACATCATATAATATCATAGTCCAATCAAATAACAAAACCTCTATGTGTGATTAATGATCGCGGCCAAGGTAAGGGAAGCAACTCAAAACGGTTGAACAGTAGTGTATAATAGGGATATCGACTCTAACGTCAAGGGAAGCAACAACGTCATTGTCTATTTATTTGCTAATCGTATTTCTTAAACATACCAGGGATATCGACTCTAACGGATTTGTTGTGTGGCGTGGGGGTTTCCACAAAGAAAATTCCAGCTGATATTCTTCTCGCCATAAATTTTGTATTCAGTTCAATGATTTTGTTTCTCCTTTATTGGTAAATAAATTTTAATCCTAATACGTGTATTTTTTATACAGTTTGAAACATATTTGAACCGTAAACCTATTCCATATTCCTTTTGTAAATGGGTTTCTGATTCACTATTATGTTGAATTTTTGTTTCTAGACCAATAGTGATTTTGATGCCAAACTCATGGTGATGCTTTTGGGTCAGTACTCAACAGGAAAAACGACATTCATCAAGCATTTGCTTAGAAGTAGTTATCCAGGAAGTTCTTCACTTTCTCTGTGTTTGTGTCTCCTGTCTTATTATATGTTTAATTACTGTCCATCTTTCTAACAGGAGCTCACATTTTGGACCAAGCCGACCATCGATATATGTGTTGTGACAAATAAAACATGAAAACCATACACCACACATGTGTATACCTCTTTTCTGTTAAAATATGAAAATAAAACATGACTAATGTGTAGATATTTGGTTATAAGATATTTGTTAGCAAATGTATGTAACATGATTAATGACAAATGAAACATGAAAACCATACACCACACATGTGTATACCTCTTTTTTGTTGCTCTTAAAGAACTAAAGAGCAGGAAGTTCTTTAAGACTTCAAGGAGGATGTGAAACAACTAAGTTCAATGTAATATATATTTCTTGAGTTTTTTTACTTCAAATTCTTCTTTTTTGTGTGTGTGTTTGTGACTTTGATCACTTTCTCCGGTTCAGCTTAAGTATCATGGCTCGGGTACTCAGTTAGAGGTTAGCCCATTCGTTGGTACATGGAATATGAATATTTTGGTAAAATTTTACTTTCATCATATATATACTTTTTCGTATTTAATTATATATATTCTTTGTTATTGATGTTATGATGTATTCTTTTTATATCCCATGTAGAAAATGTTCAGTGGAGGCACAATGAATTATTGGGCCGTAGTAAATTTCTTGAGCCAAAGGCCACAAGCAGTGGACCAATTTGTTTATGGAATTATATCAATGTGTAAAGCTAGAGGAATGGTATGACATTATGAGTTTCTTTTTCTTTTGTCCTGATAATTGTATAGAACATGAGTATAATCACATTGTTTGTTATGACAGGTGTTTTAACCTCAATTGATCTCGACTAGGTCTCCTCCTTCTCATAATATTGAGAAAGCATTAGTCGATGTTGATCGTCGATGTTCTACATAATTAGCACAACGTGCACTTGGAAAATCACTTTAATTATTAATTGGCTACCTGATATGGCGGGCTCATATGGTTTGGTTAAACGAGTATTAAAAACTAATTTGAGGATCGTTTTACAATGCTATTAGCCAAAGCACGTTAATAAGCCAAATCCCTAGCATTTTGAAACTTTAGCTATGAAAATAAACGTAAAGGTAGGGGGAACCAATTCAATCTTGGCAAGGACGATACCAATTATAGATGAACGTCCAACAATTATTTTTGGTGCGCATGTGACTCATCCTCAACCAGGGGAGGACTAAAGCTCTTCAATAGCTGAGGTAATCTTTTGTTCCTACCATATGATATACCTAATCAATATTTTAAATAATCATCATCTCACTAACATCCAACTTCATATATTGGTTTCTAGGTGGTAGCTTCAATGGATCGGCATGCTACAAAATATTGAACATTGATGTCTGCACAGCCTAACAGACAAGAAATTACAGAAGATCTCTACTCAATGATTACGTATACACGCTGAAATAGTATATCTTATGCCATGAGATTATAAGTTATTTTTATCTTCTTATTGCTTGAAACCACGTATGCTGTTTGAGATTGCTTATCCAAACTTCTTATCTTCTTTAATCGAAAGCCAATAACCAGATACATCATATCAATTAGTAACCTAAACACACCCTTATTTTTTATTTATCCTCTGACTATCTATGTGTTCCAACAGAGACCATCTTATAGCATTGGCGGACACAAACCTCAGAGGATTATATTTTATAGGTTAATTGATATTAAATTTGACTTTTCTTTTTTCACTATTTCCAATATGCTATTTTAATTTAATACATAAATAGTTTATTCACAGAGATGGAGTTAGCAAGGGTCAGTTAAATGTATATAATTATGTGGGCAAAAACTAATGTTCATTTGCATTCTTTTTTCCAGGATGATACTGCATTTGAAAAACAAAGTGCACTTTTCTCTTGCACTTTCAGGCATAGAACTTATCAAGTATCTATTTACTACCTAATGATTCATACATGTTTGATTGATTATCAAGTATCTATTTACTACCTATTGATTCAATAACATTTACAATGTGCAACATGTATATTTTTTGAATCGATAATCATTAGCATACATGTAATATACTACTTATTAACATGTAAGTGTAAAGATAGCTAACCTAAACTTTTATATATGTAAAATATAAGCTGTACTTAAATTCCTGTAGTTTTCTTCTTTTTTACCATCATGAAGATGTTTGGAATTGATTTGTTAGTGTGCATACTTTGGGCAACTTTTAATCAATTGGACCCGTTTCCCTTTTAACGCTTTCATATAATGTTGGACCTGTATGTCGGTGAAAAAAGCCACCTCTTTTGCGGGCAACTTAAACACCTTTCTCTGCCCTATTTCATATTTATCTTAAATCTATGCCTACTAATGTCCATCTTTGTAGGTATTTTTACAACAAGGTTATTGAACAATCAAATTGGATGATACCTGATGAACTTAAGGTTTTCCTCAACACAACAATCTAATAATCCTATATTTACTATGATTATTCACTGATTTGAACTTCAACATGTGATGCAGTTTGCTAACAAATATCATATAACTTATTCTTTGTTGTTTGAATTATGTAGGTTCAGTTAGAACCTGATACTATACTGCTTGAAACTCGATAAAACATGCAA